>CM038141.1:93995952-94251257 GCA_021437245.1 Aegilops speltoides | reverse complement strand
CTCGAGATTAGGCCTTATATGCATCAGCTCGAATCATGTTTTAGTTAAATGTTGGGTTTGCTCGGCTCTGTGTTTTGCTGCCTTACATTCCGTATCATCGGCTAATGCAGCACCGGAGAACTACTACGATTGTGCCCATTAATTTGGCGAGCACCTTAGTAGAAAACGCCAAAACCGATTGTTATGATCTGACGAGACTGGTCAACCACTCGATCGACCACATGAATGTTTAGAATTCCTCCGCTTTGACGAAGGACCGTTTCCCGGTCAGGCACATACGCGCCCCGAATTCGGATAGCGTGGTGCCCCCAGGGGCTATATCATAGCCCCACCCTCGAACTCCATTGGCTAAGTGAAAGTGATAAAGCATTATAGTCTGGTTGCCTCGTTTGCTACGCTACCACCTCCTTAACAGGACGAGACGTCGGATTAAGTGTGAAAATGCGCTATTTTTGCGAACACCCCCTCACCTTGTGCGTGGGTGTAAGTGCATCTAGTGCCCCTTAGTGATTTTGGTGTATTGAAGACTTATATGTTAAGTAACTGATGCGTTTGAGAGTGTACACAGGTCTATAAGTCTATGAGGAGTTTGATATTTATAGAAAAAGTCGACCCCTAAAAATGAAGTTCGTCGACTGAAGACTATGATATTCTGAAGACTTTCTGAAGACTTTGAAAGCGAAGAAATTGCTGTGCCCTTGAAGACTTGATATTCATTCGAGGAATATGAAGCGTGAAGACTATGTTTTCGTAGTTTCATTTTCTCTTTCTTGAGTCATAGGAAACACCGTACTGTTAAAGGGGGTCAAGGAAATACTAAGGAAAAATTTCCATGTGATGCTCAACTCAAAATCCTACACCTACCAATCCCTTCGAGTGAAGCCATTGAAATCTCATACTGATTCGATCAATTTCTTGATGTGAGACGCAGTTCTTACAGTCATCGAGGACTTTGCTCGGCGAGGAGTTAGGAATTCGCCGATCTGAATTTCCTACGATGAGGAACATGATATACGAGGAATTTGAAAGTCAAATTTCCGACCGTTCTTTATCTTCTTACGGCTGTCCAAAATATCTTATCCACCTAACGATCATATCATTGAAGGGCATTTATGTCTTATCATGTCGGGCTTCTCCTAGGCTATAAATAGCCGCCCCTACAACCACTAGCTGGTTGGCTGCTCGAGAGAACTTGACACTTGTCATTTGAGAGCAACCCATCCTCCGAGGACTTTGGCGAAAATCATCAGTGAGGAAAATCCCAAAACCAAACCCCCACAAACCCAAAGTGATTGAGCATCATCAAGAAACTGATCCTGCGTGGATCCGATGCTTGTTACCTTTGAAGACTGTGCTTCTTCCAGACGGTTAGGCGTCAAGGTCTAGAGCATCCAAGAGGAATTGTGGATCGCCGAGTGACCAAGTCTGTGAAGGTTTGGAAGTCACCAAGACTTACCATGAGTGATTGGGACGAGGCTGCGTGGTCTTAGTTCAAGGAGAATACGGTGAGGACTGGGTGTCTGAGTTGCGGCTCGAGATCGGGTGTCCGGACTGTGTGTCCTCGAGTTTAAATACTCGGCCGCTCCAACCAGACGTATAACCGAGACAACAGTTGGAACTGGTCTACCAAATCATTGTCTTCACCAACTGACTGGTTCTATTTCCTCAACTCATTTATTTTCTCACTACTGTGTTGAATGTTGTTCATATCTGTGCTTGAAGACTTTGACTGAAGACTTTCACAAATTCGTCAGTTCAATTTCTTCAGTCTGTTTGTCTTCATCTTGCTATCCTGTGTTTACGCTTTCCGTACTCTGTGTTAGTCTTCATTTCATCATGATGACTATGTTTGTATCCTGTTATGTTTACTTCTGAGTACATATTACGCTGCAAGTAGTTCTTTGCTAAGGAATTTCCTCACCAGCAAATTCCTTAGTGAAGAATTCATAAAAATCACCTATTCACCCTCCCTCTAGTCGATATAACGCACTTTCAATTGGTATCAGAGCAAGGTACTCCCTTGTTACGTGTGATTTTAGTTTAACACTTTGGAGTTTTAGTTATGTCGACCGCAGTATGATCAAGGTCTCGGCTGGGTGTCCTACCTTTGATGGAGCGGACTACCCCTCTTTGGAAGAACAAGATGCGAATGCATCTTGAGGCAATTGATAATGATCTACGGTATGTTGTGGAAAATGGTGTCCCCTCTACTCCCACTTTGAACGCTACCGATGTGAAGAGATTCAAACAACTCGACTCTCAAGCGAAGAATATCATATGTGGTCATCTGAGCAAAGGACAGTATGGAAGAGTGAGTGCTTTGGAAACTGCTAAGCTTATCTGGGATAGGCTCTCCAAAGTAAATGAAGGAGTTTCAACTCAGCGTGACTCTTGAGTCGATGTTCTTCGGAATCTCTTCAACCGCTTCAAAAGACTCGACAATGAAAATGTCCAACAAACCTTTGATCGCCTCACTGACATCTCAAATGAGCTTCAAGCCCTCGGTGCCACTGACATCACTGATCATGAAGTTGTGAAGAAACTGCTGAGATCGCTTGATTCCTCATTTGATACTGGGACTGATGATACAAGAACGTCTTGACTACAAGTTGCTTGATCCTGCTGATATCCTCGAGCGGCTAAACACTCACGAGTTCGACTTCTGAAAAGAGAGATCTCTATGGCTCAAACTATGGCAAACCACGTGCCACGAAGGCTAAGGTTGTGTCGACTCTGAATGTGAGGATTACGGTAGTAGCCTTGGTGATCTGAAGAATCGAGGCAGGATCTCGATGAAGAATTCTCGATGAAGAATTCATAAAAATCGCCTATTCACCCCCCTCTAGTCGATATAACGCACTTTCAGTGGGGACTGAAGCCGACGACTGCCATCTTTCAGGTTATACATACGTATACATAAACGGCCGCACAGGAGATAATTCAATACTTGAACGCACAAGTACAAAAAGCTCCTACATCATAACCATTGTTTTATAAAATTAAAACGTTCATTCGAACGTGACATTTTTCGAGCACTGCGACTCTATTACACGAGCACCACGCAGAACTTCCCCAAAATAGTGCTTGGCGTGTAACCGGCTTTCGTCCGAGACCTGGGTCACAACAGCGGTGGCATCCATCTCTGTCCAATGTGTCTTCACACGGGCGAGGGCCATCCGCGCACCCTCTATGCAGGCCGACCGCTTCATCACCTTGATATGCAGCACCGCCCCAAGAAATTGCTGCAATAAGCCAAAATAGCTCGTCGGCTTGGGCCTATCCAGCCAGACATGAGTCACGATATCCGTCATGGCAAGTCCGGACAACCTATTCAGCTCAGCCCATTCGGCCAACCGATCGGTCAGCGGAAGTGAACGATCCGGACTATGGAATTGAGACCAAAATAGCTCTTCCGTCTTGTGATCCTTCCGACGACGGAAGTGCTGGCGGCATCCGCCGCTTTTCGCCACTAAGTCCATATAAGGATCCTCCGGACCCCACAGCTTGCCAAGCTGGGCATACTTTGAATCCGTAAACCTGCGGCGCAGCAGAAAAGGCTTGCCAGCCACAATGTCTCCAGCCTGGCGCAGCTCCTCCTTTATAGCCCACATTGCAGTACGGGCATCCTTGGCTTCGGCGGTGGCCTTCCCCAGGTCTTCTCTCTCTGATAGGCGCTCCTTTTCAAGAGCCTCATTGCGGTCGGTAGCATCCTTCAACTTAACGGCCATTTCAGCCATCTCTTCCCTGCTTCGGCAGTGTGTAGCCCTTTCGGCTTCTAACTCCTCGGCCACCCACGAGGCAGCCGCATCACTCCTTCTGGCTTGCTCCTTGGCTTGAGCAAGTTCTGCCCGAAGGCTCTCCACAGCAGCGGCACCATCTGCGTCAAGCACAAATATTGTAGGAGGTGGGCTTTGGCTCCCTTAATAGGTGACTGCGGAGAAACAACTTACCTTGCGACTCGTCAAGTCGCTTGTTGACTAGCGCGATGTCCGCATCCGCAACGTCGAGTTGCCGCTTTAGTTCAGCAACTCCATCAGTCCGGCTGGCCCCCGGACTATCCGCCACCTGCATAGGAAAGGCGACAATTAATACCTGCGATTTTGATCCTCGGCACGCTGTCGTTTTCGACAACCTACCGAATCTCAGGGGCTACTATCTATACAGGGCGCACCTCATGTGCAAAACTGTCAAACAGGTGTGTCATTTTTACGTACCTCAAACCCCGCCAGCAAACTCCCGACGACATTATGCAATCCGCTTTCAGTGGACGAAATCCTTCCAATCACCATACTCATCAATGCATGGTGATCTTCTGAGATAGACGCCCTCTCAAGATCCTTCAGCTCCCCCGGCCGAACACCAGTTGGCGCCGAACTATCCGGCTTTGCCGGACTCAGGGATACCCTCCGTGAGACACTTCAGGCTCGTCCGCCCTATCTGACGGCGCAGCGGACGGAGGCGTCTCGCTCTCCACCATATCCGGACGAAGATCCCCCGAAGACGAGCTCATCTGAGAAGGTCGGAGATCCGAACTACAAGGTAAAAATTCGGTTATCCTCAGAAGCACAAATAGGGATGCCTCTTGTTACCGAGCTCTCTTTCTTCTACTTACGGCTCGCTGGAGGGCTGATGCTTTAGGGGAGACTGTGTGGCTGGGGCCTCCCCGGACGCAGGACCCTCTGGTGAAGACTTCTTCCCCCGCTTAGGGGCTTTGGCCTCCGGGTCTCCAGAGGCGGTCCTCTTCTCCCCTTGGAGGGAGGGATTCTCGATCCCCCTTTTTCAAGAGCCTCCTAGGGCGAGGCGGTAGCTCCCTTATTTTCCCCTCCGCCTTCTTCTAAAGGCGCAACCTCCAGCATCTTGACCAGCACGGGATCCGGCGCGGTCTCTGGGGGGGGGGCCGGACACCGTATCAGCTTTGCTTGCGCTATCCACTCCTGTTAAAGGGCAACGGGTTAAAAGGCGAATTGTAGAAAGGCAAACAAATGGTGTGTCCGAACACTGAGCTACTTGAGTATCCGGGCGATTGCAGCTTAGGCCAGCGTCCTCGGTCAGTTCCGGACATGCCTCTCGTGATCCGAAGAATAATTTGTACATCTCCACGGGTGTTGTACCCATGAAGTGTTGGAGAATCCGTGGTCCCTCCGGATTAAACTCCCACAGCCAGAGAGGGCGGCGTTTGCAGGGCAGGAGATGCCTAATCAGCATGACCTGCATTACCACCACCAGATCGATCTCCCTCGCTTGGAGGTCTCGAATCCGGCCCTGCAGTAGGGGCACATCCTTTGACGGCCCCCAATTAAGCCCTTGGTTGACCCACGACATCAACCGTCGTGGAGGTCCCGAGCGGAATAAGGGCGGCGGTTTCTGCCTGCTGCCCTTCGGAGCGGTGATATAGAACCACTCCTGTTGCCATAAGCCAAGCTCCTCTTGGAAGGAGCCCTCGGGCCACAGGGCATCGGCCCTCCTGCTCACGGCCGCCCCGTCGCACTCTGCTTGGCGCCCCTCGATCACCTTCGGCTCCACATTGAAGGTCTTCAGCCATAGACCGAAGTGAGGGGTGACGCGGAGGAAGGCCTCGCAGACGAAGATAAATGCCGAAATATGGAGGATAAACTCCGGAGCCAAGTCATGGAATTCCAACCCATAGTAGAACATGAGCCCTCTCACAAAAGGATCCATCGGGAAGCTTAAACCCCGACGGGGGTGAGACACAAAGACGACATACTCACCGGGCTCGGGGGTGGGGATGGCCTGCCCTTCGGCAGGCAGCCTGTGCGAAATCTCGTAAGACAGGTACTTGGCTTCTCGCAGCTTTAGCACGTCCTCCTCCGTGACGGAGGAGGGCATCCACCGGCCCTTAAGGTTGGAGCCGGACATTGTTGAAGGTCCGAAGCGCTCGAATCTGGGGCTCTGGGTGTTGGAACTTGGAGCAAGGAGAAGATTCGAGGGAGGATTGAAGAAAAGAAACGAGCCTTGGTCCTATTATAAAGAGGAAGAATACCAGGAGCCGTCTCTCGTGACCGTTCGGGACTCGCCTTCGATAGAGGGGGCGTGGCGACGGGCGCGGTTGGGTTACCCACGTCCGTATTGATGAGAATCCCAGGAATAAGGGGAACACGATCTTTGCTTCGACAAGACGTGCCAAGGAAACTGCTTCGCTAAACGCGCTGAGGTGGTATAATAAAAAACGATTCAAGTAAAGGCTTGGTAGTGGCGTGAGGTCACGCTACAAGATACGTCAGCAGATCGAACTTGTGTACATGATATTCTCTCTGCGGTGGAATGTGGAAATTATTTTACAAAGCTGGACACTATCCTGGTGTTCGCAATCTTCTATGAATTATTTGGAGGAGGAACCCACCTTGCAAAGCCGAACAATATGCGCGCCGGACTCATCGTCATTGAAGCCTGGTTCAGGGGCTACTGAGGGAGTCCTGGACTAGGGGGTGTCCGGACAGCCAGACTATCATCGTCATCCGGACTCCCAGACTATGAAGATACAAGATTGAAGACTTTGTCCCGTGTCCGGATGGGACTTTCCTTGGCGTGGAAGGCAAGCTTGGCAATACGGATATGTAGATCTCCTACCATTGTAACCGACTCTGTGTAACCCTAGCCCTCCCCGGTGTCTATATAAACCGGAGGGTTTTAGTCCGTAGGACGAACAACCATTACAACAATCATACCATAGGCTAGCTTCTAGGGTTTAGCCTCCTTGATCTCGTGGTAGATAAACTCTTGTACTACCCATATCATCAATATCAATCAAGCAGGAGTAGGGTTTTACCTCCATCGAGAGGGCCCGAACCTGGATAAAAACATCGTGTCCCTTGTCTCTTGTTACCATCCGCCTAGACGCACAGTTCGGGACCCCCTACCCGAGATCCGCCGGTTTTGACACCGACAGTATTGTTGCCATCGAGGATAACAAGATGGGGTTTATATCATATTGCATGTGTTTATCCCTCTACATCATGTCATCTTGCTTAATGCGTTACTCTATTCTTATGAACTTAATACTCTAGATGCAGGCAGGATGTAGGACCTTGAGAAGAGGTGTCTAGAGGGGGGTGATTAGACACTAAGTACCAAAGTTGCAGTTTTTAAGATCTTTAAGTTTAAGTGGAGTTTAGGCACAAGTTTAACATTCACAATACATAGCAAGCAAGCATGCAAAGAGTATATGAGAAGCGGAAAGTAAAGCATGCAACTTGCAAGAATGTAAAGGGAAGGGATTTGGAGGATTCAAACGCAATTGGAGACATGGATGTTTTTGGCGTGGTTCCGATAGGTGGTGCTATCGTACATCCACGTTGATGGAGAGTTCAACCCACGAAGGGTAACGGTTGCGCGAGTCCACGGAGGGCTCCACCCATGAAGGGTCCACGAAGAAGCAACCTTGTCTATCCCACCATGGCCATCGCCCACGAAGGACTTGCCTCACTAGCGGTAGATCTTCACGAAGTAGGCGATCTCCTTGCCCTTACAAACTCCTTGGTTCAACTCCACAATCTTGTCGGAGGCTCCCAAGTGACACCTAGCCAATCTAGGAGACACCACTCTCCAAGAAGTAACAAATGGTGCGTTGATGATGAACTCCTTGCTCTTGTGCTTCAAATGATAGTCTCCCCAACACTCAACTCTCTCTCATAGGATTTGGATCTGGTGGAAAGGAGATTTGAGTGGAATGCAACTTGGGGAAGGCTAGAGATCAAGATTCATATGGTAGGAAAGGAGATCCCTATCGGTAAGACCAATTTGCCTAGGGTTTCTGGCAGTGGCTATGACATCCAAACTCGGTGGCGCCGGATAGAAAGAATCAGTGGGGCCGAGTTTGACTTTAGGTTTAGGACATATGTGTGGAAGTGGGAAAGTAGTTGAGGGTTTTGGAGCATATCACTAAGCACTATGGAGCAAGAAACTCATTAAGCAACATCTCATCCCTCCTTGATAGTATTGGCTTTTCCTATAGACTCAATGTGATCTTGGATCACTAAAATGTAAAATGAAGAGTCTTGAGCTTGAAGCTTGAGCCAATCCTTTGTCCTAAGCATCTTGAAGGAGTTCCCATGTCCTTTAGTCCATGCCACTGCATTGTTGAACTTATCTGAAACATACTAGATAAAGGTGTTAGTCCAACAAGAGATATGTTGACATTAATTACCAAAACCACCTAGGGAGCACTTGTGCTTTCAATCTCCCCCTTTTTGCTAATTGATGACAACATACATCAAAGCTTTAGATAAAGATATAAAGAATAGCAAGTAAAGCTTTGGAAAGACATGTAACAAGCATAGGCCCCCCTACATGTATGCAATCATGTGAATATGGAATATAGCAGCATGTGAGAGCACAACCATGATAGAGTAGGCAATGTGTTACATGTATCTTGGCCATATGCATCAGAGCAAAGGATATTAAAGAAAATACCTTCATGCTCATGAGTCCTTCTTGCAAACAGTATGTACATCAGCAAGAATTCCTCATACACATGATTGTGATGCATATACTTACCTTGTAGTCTTGAGTTGGCTTAGGATGGAATGAACCTGCGTAAACAAGGTTAGATAACACAGATGCACCTACTAGCCAGAGCAAACAAAAGAAACTACAAGAATACCAAGACTAGGATGACATGTAGAGAGTGAGTACTAAGTACCACATTGGATTAGACATGTCCCCAAGAGTAAAGATATGCAATGAATTTAAATGATTTCTTTCCCTTAGATGTCTTGCTCCCCCTGAATCTATCATGGGATATTGGGAGAAGATAGGGAATAGAAAATCAGAGCTGAAAGATATGAATGATGAACAGAGCTAATGCAAGCTAATGCAAATAAACACAAAAGATCATATGAACATGTCTCTCCCCTTAAGAAGACATGTGGCATCTCTCCTCTTCAACACCAAGCATCTGGGATCCTTGAGAACTTTCTACTGAAGTATTCTCTCCCCCTGGAGATCTCTCTCTCCCCCTGAGGATCTCTCCCCTTGAGGAGATGATACACTCTTTCTCTGATGTGATCTCTCTCTGAATGATAAGCTTTGATGTGATCTCTCTCTCCCCCTTTGACATCAATTTCCAAGAAGGGTCTTCTGGAATCTGTCGAATGGGTTTGGTCCTTGAGACACAGCACAAAGCAATGAAAAAAAATGTGATGCTTGTAGAGGACAAGATTCATTGAGTGGAGCTGGATCAGAAGAAACACAGAATAAGTGGCAAACTATTTTTCGTGTTGAAATCGGTGGCACCTAGTGGTATGCTTCAGTTGAACCGTAAGGATTCGGTTGGACCAAAAACAACAAATCGGTGAAACCGAGTTTATCACAGAGAAAACACTTGTCACCTCAGCTCACTAGACTAATAAGATCTCACAAAGATTTGCAAGAAATTAACTGAAAGATATGCAATGAATTGGATGCAGAAAAATGCAGAGCAATCAGAAAGAAATCTAGATGAAGTTTTTTTGAAAGGGGAAACAAATATGCATGAGACAAATGCAAAAACACAGAAAATAAAACAAGAGAACTTCATCTAGAGATGGTCGGCGACAAAGTCACCTATGTTAGAGTATATTGACTTAGGAGTCAAGTGAGATCACTTGATCATAGGTCATACTCATCGTTTAAGCTCAAAATGGGGTTGCCATTTTTCGTTTAAGCATCTTGATGTATCCACATCTTGTCGAGTTGCTTTAGCTCATGACTTGGAGTAAAGCTTCTCTAAGATGGAATAACATACCTTGGTTGGTGGTGTTGTCCATGTAGTTGAACTTGTGTGGGTTGCTCAAGGTTGATGTAGTTCATCAAGAGTTGGGAGCACTACTTGGAATTTGAGTCCATCTACTTACATGGGTTAGTTCTTGCAAGGAAGAGAACTTGTGTATCCAAAAATGACAATCATGATGCTCAACATAGAAGTTGTCAAAGGATATGTTTGAATGGTTCTGTGCTTCCTTGTCTTCAACCACCATAGTGTAGAGACTTGGTGATGTAGAGATTGCTCAAGATATGAGTAGGTTACAACCTCATGGAATTTGAGTCCACCAAGTATCAACAAGGGTTAGATAACATGCAAGTTGCAAATATATCCAAGGCACAAGATTTTCATCATAAGAGAAATATCAAGGATTAGTCATAAGCTTATGTCTTGCATGTATCCAATGGAGTTTCTACTCCAAGTTTGAAGCATCAATGATGTTCAATTCTCCTCTTAACCTGCAAACCACTTTCTCATCAAGAGGTTTAGTGAATATATCCGCTAATTGCTTTTCGGTGCGAACATGCTTAAGATCAATGTCACCCTTAGCAACATGATCTCGAATGAAATGATGACGAACTTCAATATGCTTAGTTCAAGAATGTTGTACGGGATTATGACCAATTTTGATAGCACTTTCATTGTCACAAAGCAATGGAACATGTCTCACATATATCCCATAATCTTTAAGAGTTTGGGTCATCCAAAGTAATTGAGTGAAACATGAACCAGCGGCAATGTATTCTGCTTTGGCGGTGGATAAGGATACCGAGTTTTGTTTCTTAGAGGACCAAGACACAAGAGATCTACCAAGAAATTGACAAGTACCCGAAGTGGACTTTCTATCAACCCTGTCTCCGGCATAATAGCCAACAAGATCGAAAGAGGCCCTCTTAGGATACCAAATGCCAAAATTTGGTGTATGGATTAAGTATCTCACTATCATTTTAACAGCCTTAAGATGACATTCTTTAGGAGCAGCTTGATATCGTGCACACATGCACACACTTAGCATGATATCGGGACGTGGAGCACATAGATATAACAATGAACCAATCATAGAGCGATAAACATTTTGATCAACCGGTTCACTATCTTTGGTCAAGTCAAGATGTCCACTAGTAGGCATGGTTGTAGACATACCTTTCCATTTTTGCATATTGAACTTCTTGAATAAGTCCTTGGTGTACTTCGTTTGAGAAACAAAGGCACCTTCCTTAGTTTGCTTGATTTGCAATCCAAGAAAGAATTTGAGTTCACTCATCATAGACATCTCAAACTTCTCCGACATTAGCTTCCCAAACTTTTCACTAAAATGAGGGTTAGTTGAACCAAATATAATATCATCAACATAGATTTGGCACACAAATAGTTCTCCATTAACCCTTTTAGTAAAAAGTGTAGATTAAATTTTCCCAATTTCAAAGCCTTTTTCAATAAGGAACTTGGTCAAGTATTTATACCATGCTCTAGGAGCTTGTTTAAGACCATAAAGAGCTTTGTAAAGTTTGTAAACATGATTTGGTTTCTTAGGATTGACAAAGCCAGGAGGTTGTTTAACATAAACTTCCTCCTCTATTTCACCATTTAGAAAAGCACTTTTAATGTCCATTTGGTACAAGGTGATATCATGGTGATTAGCATAGGCAAGTAAGATGCGAATGGACTCAGGTCTAGCAACGGGAGCATAAGTGTCACCATAGTCCATACCTTCGACTTGTGTGTAGCCTTGGGATACGAGACGTGCTTTGTTGCGAACTACTTGTCCATATTCATCTTGCTTGTTGTGAAACACCCATTTGGTACCGATGATGTTGTGGTTGTTGTCGGGCTTCTCAACTAATGTCCAAACTTGGTTCCTCTCAAAGTTGTGTAGCTCTTCATGCATAGCGTTTATCCAATCCGGATCTTCCAATGCTTCTTCGACCTTCATAGGTTCAATGCTAGAGATGAAAGAATAGTTTTCACAAAAGTTAGCTAACGAGTTTTAGAGCGAGTGATTCTCCCGGTTTGAATGTCATTGTAGATTTGCTCGACGGGATTGTCTTTAGCAATTCTTGCTCGAACTCGTGAAAGCTTTTGCTTGTTCTTTGGTTGAACTTCTTCATCTTGTTCTTCTTCTTGGCCTTCTTCATTGTTGGCGTTGTCGTTCTCTTGTCATGGTGGAGAAGGAGGTTGTTGACGTTCATCTTGATGCACTTCCTCGTTTTCTTCATCTTGGTGTGTCCCACTTGTGGATGCTTCCATATCAACTCTTGGTTCACCTTGTCGTGAAGTAGAAGCTTCCACTTGGACAGATGATATACTCTCCTTCACCTTCGTTGGACGAACCTTGCCAATAGATAAGTCCTGGATTGCTTCCGAAGGATCTTTGTCTCCTACATCAATTGGCAATTGCTCTACTTGCGAGCCGTTAGATTCATCAAACTTCACATATACCATCTCTTCAACCTTTCGGGTGAAATTGTTGTAGACACGGTAAGTGTGAGAGTTTGAGCCATAACCTAGTAGGAAACCTTCATGAGACTTAGGAGCAAATTTAGAACGACGATGCTTATCAAGAATGTAGCACTTTGAGCCAAATACTCGAAAGTATCCAAATTGGGGTTTGTTACCGGTGAGGAGCTCGCATGCCGTCTTGCCGAGTAGCTTGTGAAGATACAAGCGATTTGTTGCATGACAAGCTGTCTCAACCGCTTCTGCCCAAAAGTGATGCGGCGTCTTGTACTCATCAAGCATCGTTCTCGCCATTTCGATGAGCGTCCGGTTCTTCCTCTCAACAACTCCGTTTTGTTGAGGTGTGTACGTAGCCGAGAACTCGTGTGAAATCCCTTCTTCGTCAAGAAAGGTGTCCACATTTGCGTTCTTGAACTCCGTTCCGTTGTCGCTACGAACCTTCTTGATCTTCACTTCAAATTGATTTTGGGCCTTCCTAGCAAAGTTTTTGGAGATCTTTTGGACCTGCGATTTATCATCGAGAAAGAACACCCACGTAAATCTTGAGAAATCATCAACTATAACTAGACCAAAAGAATTTCCACCGAGACTCTTGTAAGAGTTGGGACCAATGAGATCCATGTGAAGTAGCTAGAGTGGCCTCCTTGTGGTCATGATGTTCTTCACGGGATGTCTTCCTCCAACCTGTTTACCTGCTTGACAAGCACTGCAAAGTCTATCCTTATCAAATATGACATCATTAACTCCAAGGATATGATTTCCTTTAATAAGCTTGTCAAGGTTTCGCATACCAACATGACCTAATCGTCTATGCCATAACCAACCTTTTGAGGATTTAGCAATGAAGCAAGTTTTAGGTTGAGCCTTTTTAGTGAAATCAACAATGTATAGATCACCTCTACGCACACCGGTAAAGACCATTTTATGATTGTCTCGACGAAACACTTGGCAATCAACTTCAGTAAATAAGACATTGAAACCAAAATCAGCAAGTCTAGATACTGAAAGTAAGTTGTATCCAAGAGATTCAACGAGCATGACATTTTGTATGGAGCTATCATGTGATATGGCCACCTTACCGAGGCCAACCACCTTACCCTTTGAGTTGTCACCGAAAGTGACATACTTTCGAGGACTATCATTTTCAGCAAGCTCACGAAACATGTCTTTATCTCCGGTCATGTGATCGGTACATCCACTATCAAGAACCAATTCCTTTCCTCCTGACATATATCCCCGAAGATTTGCCATAAGACCAAAATGTCTCATTGCATCATCAAGATCAAAGTCACTATCATCATCCTCATCATAGTATCCATGTTCAACATCGTCATGTGGTGTATCAAATCCTAGAGAGGGTGATTCATTAGAATCAGTTTGGCAATGATCTTGTTAATGAATTTTTATAGCTTCGGAAATAATATCACTAATAATTCCAACATCTCCTTTGGCATGCATAAGGTTTGTAAGCTCAAATAGACGATCACCAAACATAGGATCACTAGTATTCATCTTACTCAAAGAAATGGACTTATGGAGAATTTCATCAAGATTTTTCAAGGAGTAATTTGGAAAGCGTTCCTCAAGAAACTTCCATATAGTGTAGGCACACTTAAGAGTAGGCAAACATCCAATCAAGTTTCTAGGCAATCCTCTAATGATAAGTTCGGCAGTTCTAAGATTCCTAATCATGTCAATTGACTCATCATGGGTAGGATACATAGGGTCAACATGAGGTGCACAAGGACTAGCAATGTACTTGTTCAAATGATATTGATTGAAAATTACAAGCATCTCATTTTTCCACCCATGAAAATACTCTCTATCAAGGATAGGCACTCTATGTCTAAGACTCCCCAAAGTAGACTCATCCATCTTCCTCCAATGGTGATTAAACCAAGGCAATGGAGACCAATGCTCTGATACCACTTGTAGGACCTTGAGAAGAGGTGTCTAGAGGGGGGGTGATTAGACACTAAGTACCAAAGTTGAAGTTTTTAAGACCTTTAAGTTTAAGTGGAGTTTAGGCACAAGTTTAACATTCACAATACATAGCAAGCAAGCATGCAAAGAGTATATGAGCAGCGAAAAGTAAAGCATGCAACTTGCAAGAATGTAAAGGGAAGGGTTTTGAAGGATTCAAACGCAATTGGAGACACGGATGTTTTTGGCGTGGTTCCGATAGGTGGTGCTATCGTACATCCACGTTGATGGAGACTTCAACCCACGAAGGGTAACGGTTGCGCGAGTCCATGGAGGGCTCCACCCACGAAGGGTCCATGAAGAAGCAACCTTGTTTATCCCACCATGGCCGTCGCCCATGAAGGACTTGCCTCACTAGCGGTAGATCTTCACGAAGTAGGCGATCTCCTTGCCCTTACAAACTCCTTGGTTCAACTCCACAATCTTGTCGGAGGCTCCCAAGTGACACCTAGCCAATCTAGGAGACACCACTCTCCAAGAAGTAACAAATGGTGTGTTGATGATGAACTCCTTGCTCTTGTGCTTCAAATGATAGTGTCCCCAACACTCAACTCTCTCCCATAGGATTTGGATCTGGTGGAAAGGAGATTTGAGTGGAAAGCAACTTGGGGAAGGCTAGAGATCAAGATTCATATGGTAGGAATGGAATATCTTGGCCACAACACATGAGTAGGTAGTTCTCTCTCAGAAAATGTATGCTAGAAGTGTAGGTTCAGTCTGATGGCTCTCTCCACGAATGAAGAGGAGGTGGAGGGGTATATAGAGCCTCCACACAAAATCCAACCGTTACAAACAATCTACCAAACTCGGTGGGACCGATTCAACAGACTCGGTCGGACCGATTTAGTAAACCTAGTGACCGTTAGGATTTTCGGTGGGACTCACATGCAACTCGGTAAGACCGATTCGGTTAGGGTTAGGGCATAACGTAATCTCGGTAAGACCGATTACACAAACTCGGTGAGACCGATTTTGGTAATAAGCTTTCCAGAGAGTTGGTCAGGCAAACTCGGTGAGACCGATTACTCAAACTCGGTGGGAGCGATTTTGGTAATGAGTTACCAGAGAGTTCGCATTGTAATCTCGGTAGTACCGATTGCTCAAACTCGGTGAGACCGATTTTTGTAATGGACATACATAGAGAGATTACAATCCCATCTCGGTGAGACCGAGATCCCTATCGGTAAGACCAATTTGCCTAGGGTTTCTGGCAGTGGCTATGACATCCAAACTCGGTGGCGCCGGATAGAAAGAATCAGTGGTGCCGAGTTTGACTTTAGGTTTAGGACATATGTGTGGAAGTGGGAAAGTAGTTGAGGGTTTTGGAGCATATCACTAAGCACTGTGGAGCAAGAAACTCATTAAGCAACACCTCATCCCTCCTTGATAGTATTGGCTTTTCCTATAGACTCAATGTGATATTGGATCACTAAAATGTAAAATGAAGAGTCTTGAGCTTGAAGCTTCATCCAATCCTTTGTCCTAAGCATCTTGAAGGAGTTCCCACATCCTTTAGTCCATGCCACTCCATTGTTGAACTTAGCTGAAACATACTAGATAAAGGTGTTAGTCCAACAAGAGATATGTTGACATTAATTACCAAAACCACCTAGGGAGCACTTGTGCTTTCACAAGAGTCGCTCGATGTGTGGAGTAATAGTAGTAGATGCAGGCAGGAGTCGGTCTACTTGTTATGGACGTGATGCCTATATACATGATCATGCCTAGATAATCTCATAACTATGCGCTTTTCTATCAATTGCTCGATAGTAATTTGTTCACCCACCGTAATACTTATGCTATCTTGAGAGAAGCCTCTACTGAAACCGATGGCCCCCGGGTCTATCTCTTATCATATTTGCTTTCAATCTACTTTATTTGCATCTTTACTTTTTGCATCTATCTTATAAAATACCAAAAATATATTTATCTTATCATATTATCTTTACTAGATCTCACTTCCGCAAGTGGCCGTGAAGGGATTGACAACCCCTTTATTTCGTTGGTTGCGAGTTCTTAGTTTGTTTGTGTAGGTGCGTGGGACTTTCGAGGAGCCTCCTACTGGATTGATACCTTGGTTCTCAAAACTGAGGGAAATACTCACGCTACACTTTGCTGCATCACCCTCTCCTCTTGGAGGAAAACCAACGCAAGCTCAAGACGTAGCAAGAAGGATTTCTGGCGCCATTGCCGGGGAGGTCTTCGCTCAAGTCAAGACATACCAAGTACCCATCACAAACCCATCTCCCTCGCATTTACATGATTTGCCATTTGCCTTTCATTTTCCTCTCCCCCACTTCACCCTTGCCGTTTTATTCGCCCTCTCTTTCCCAATCTCCTCCTCTCCTTTTAGCTTGCCGTTTTTCTGTTTGCTTGTGTGTTGGATTACTTGTTGCCATGGCACAAGATAATACCAAGTTGTGTGACTTCTCCAACACCAATAATAATGATTTCCTTAGTACTCCGATTGCTCCTCTTAATGATGTTGAGTCTTGTGAAATCAATACCGCTTTGTTGAATCTTGTTATGAAAGATCAATTCGCCGGCCTTCCTAGTGAAGATGCCGCTACTCATCTAAACAGTTTTGTTGATTTGTGTGATATGCAAAAGAAGAAAGATACGGATAACAATATTGTCAAATTGAAGTTATTTCTGTTTTCACTTAGAGATCGTGCTAAAGTTTGGTTTTCGTCTTTGCCTAAAAATCGTATTGATTCTTGGAACAAGTGCAAAGATGCTTTCATCTCTAAGTATTTTCCTCCCACTAAGATCATCACTCTTTGGAATGATATTATGAATTTTAAACAACTTGATCATGAGCATGTTGCCAATCTTGGGAAAGAATGAAATTGATGCTTCGCAATTGCCCTACTCATGGTTTGAATTTATGGATGATCATACAAATATTTATGCCGGTTTGAACTTTGCTTCTAGAAATCTCTTAGATTCGGCCGCGGGAGGCACCTTTATAGAAATCATGTTAGGAGATGCTACAAAATGGCTTGATAATATTATGGCTAATTATTCTCAATGGCACACCGAAAGATCTTCAAGTACAAAAGTGCATGCTATAGAAGAAATCAATGTTTTGAGTGGAAAGATGGATGAACTTATGAAGATGTTTGCTACTAAAAATACTCCTCTTGATCCCAATGATATGCCTTTGTCTTCCTTGATTGAGAATAATAATGAATCTATGGATGTGAATTTTGTTGGTAGGAATAGTTTTGGAAACAATGCTTATAGAGGAAATTTTAATGCTAGACCGTTCCCTAGTAATCCCTCTAATAATTATGGAAATTCCTACAATAATTCTTATGGTAATTTTAATAAGATGCCCTCTGATTTTGAGAATAGTGTGAAAGAATTTATGATTTCTCAAAAGAATGCCTGGCTTGAAGAAAAATTGCTCAAAGTTGATGATTTGGCTAGGAACGTTGATAGACTTTCGCTTGATGTTAATTCTCTTAAACTTAGATCTTCTTCTCCTAAGCATGATATCAATGAGTCTCTCAAAGTGATGATAATTTCCATTGACAAGTGCAAGGAAAGAACCGCTAGATTGCGTGCTAAAAAAGAAAGCTTTATAAAAGCGTGTTCTTCTAGTCTTCATGAAAATAATGATGAGGATCTTGAAGTTATTGATACGTCTCCGATTAGATCTATGTTTTGCAATATGAATTTTTATGATTTTGGGAGTGATGATGAATCAACTTTGCCTAGAAGGCGTCCCAAAAATTCGGAGTCTTTAAATCTTGATGTTAAATTTGGTAAAAGTGAGATTGGAGAATCCCCAACTTCTAATAATGTTGAACCCACTATCTCGGATTTCAAGGAATTTGATTATGATAATTGCTCTTTAAAAGGATGTATTTCCTTGTTGCAATCCGTTATTAATTCTCCTCATGTTTATTGTTGATGCCTTGATGCAATCTTATGATGAAAAACTTAATTTGGGAGTTTATATACCTAGAAAACTTAATGATGAGTGGGAACCTACTATAAAGATTAGAATTAAAGATTATGAGTGTTTTGCTTTGTGTGATTTGGGTGCTAGTGTTTCCACGATTCCAAAAACTTTATGTGATATTCTAGGTTTCCATGATCTTGATGATTGCTCTTTAAATTTGCACGCTATGGATTCCACCATTAAAAAGCCTATGGGAAGGATCAATGATGTTCTCATTGTTGCAAATAGAAATTTGGTGCCCGTAGATTTTATCGTTCTTGATATAGATTGCAATCTTTCTTGCCCTATTATTCTTGGTAGACCTTTCCTTAGAATGATTGGTGCGGTTATTGATATGAAGGAAGGGAATATTAGATTCCAATTTCCATTAAAGAAAGGCATGGAACACTTTCCAAGAAAGAAAGTTAAATTACCTTATGAATCTATCATGCGTGCTACTTATGAATTTTGTGCCAAAGATGGCACTCGTTAGATCTATCTTTGCTTTTATGCCTAGCTAGGGGCGTTAAACAATAGCGCTAGTTGGGAGGCAACCCAATTTTCTTTATGTTTTTTGTTTTTGCTCCTATTTAGTAATAAATCTTGCATCTACCTTCTGGTTAGATGTGTTTTTATCTTTTTGTTAGTGTTAGTGCCAAGTAGAACCTATAGGATAACCTACGATGATAGCTGATTTGATTCTGCTGAAAAACAGAAACTTTGCATGCACGAATATAATTTTGCTAAATCACAGGAACGTGCTTTTGCGTTGATTCTTTTTTATGATGTTCAATAGACAAATTGTCTAGGACTTCCTATTTTGGTAGCAGTTTTAGAGTTCCAGAAGTTTGCGTTAGTTACAGATTGCTACAGACTGTTCTGTTTTTGACAGATTCTGTTTTTCGTGTGTTGTTTGCTTATTTCAATGCATCTATGGCTAGTAAATTAGTTTATAAACCAATAGGAAGTTGGAATACAGTAGGTTTAACACCAAAATAAATAAAGAATGAGTTCATGGCAGTACCTTATGTGGTGGTTTTGTTTTCTTTCGCTAACGGAGCTTATAAGATTTCCTGTTGAGTTTTGTGTTGTGAAGTTTTCAAGTTTTGGGTAAAGCTTTTATGGGCTATGGAATAAGGAGTGGCAAGAGCCTAAGCTTGGGGATGCCCATGGAAGCCCAAGATATTCAAGAATATCCAAAGTTTAAGCTTGGGGATGCCCGGAAGGCATCCTCTTTCATCTTCGCTCATTGGTAACTTTACTTGAGCTATATTTTTATTCGCCACATGATATGTGTTTTGCTTGGAGCGTCGTGTATTATATTAGTCTTTGCTTTTTAGTTTACCACAATCATCCTTGCTGTACACACCTTTTGGGAGAAGCCTATTTGATTAGAATTTGCTAGAATACTCTATGTGCTTCACTTATATCTTTTGAGCTTGATAGTATTTGCTCTAGTGCTTCACTTATATCTTTTAGAGCACGGTGGTGTCTTAATTTTGAAGAAATTGCTAGTCTCTCATGCTTCACTTATATTATTTTGAGAGTCTTTTAGAACAGCATGGCATTTGCTATTATCATAAAGTTGGTCCTAGAATGATGAGCATCCAAATTGGGTATAATAAAAACTATCATAGAAAGTGAATTGGATGCTATGATCAATTTGATGCTTGATAATTGTTTTGAGATATGGAGGTAGTGATATTAAAGTCATGCTAGTTGGGTGATTATGAATTTAAAGAATGCTTGTGTTGAAGCTTGTGATTCCCGTAGCATGCACGTATGGTGAACCGCTTTGTGATGAAGTTGGAGCACAATTTTATTTACTGATTGTCTTCCTTATGAGTGGCGGTTAGGGACGAGCGATGGTATTTTCCTACCAATCTACCCCCCTAGGAGCATGCACGTAGTACTTTGGTTTTTGATGACTTCTAAATTTTTTCAACAAGTATATGAGTTCTTTTGATTAATGTTGAGTCCATGGATTATACGCACTCTTTCACCCTTCCACCATTGCTATCCTCTCTTGTATCGTGCAATTTTCGCCGGTACCATACACCCACCATACTCCTTCCTCAAAACAGCCACCATACCTACCTATTATGGCATTTCCATAGCCACTCCGAGATATATTGCTATGCAACTTTCCACCGTTCCGTTCATATGACACGCATTACTTTTGTCATATTGCTTTTTTGCATGATCATGTAGTTGACATTGTATTTGTGGCAAGGCCACTTTCATAATTTTCATAGATGTCGCTCTTGATTCATTGCATATCCCGGTACACCGCCGAAGGCATTCATATAGTCATATCTTGTTCTAGCTTTGAGTTGTAAATCCATAAAAGTGTGATGATCTTCATTATTAGAGCATTGTCCTAGTGAGGAAAGGATGATGAATACTACGATTCCCCCACAAGTCGGGATGAGACTTCGGACTTAAAAAAAGAAAAAAAAAGGGAGAAAGGCCAAAAAAAGGCCAAAGAAAAAAATGGAAAATGAAAAAAAAAAGAAAAAAAATAAAAAAATGAGAGAAAAAGAGAGAAGGGACAATGCTACTATCTCTTTTTCCACACTTGTGCTTCAAAATAGCACCGTGATCTTCATGATAGAGAGTCTCATATGTTGTCACTTTCATATACTAGTGGGAATTTTTCATTATAGAACTTGGCTTGTATATTCCAATGATGGGCTTCCTCAAAGTGCCCTAGGTCTTCGTGAGCAAGCAAGTTGGATGCACCCCACTTAGTTTCTTTCATTGAGCTTTCATATATTTATAGCTCTAGTGCATCCGTTGCATGGCAATCCCTACTCACTCACATTGATATCTATTAATGGGCATCTCCATAGGCCGTTGATAGGCCTAGTTGATGTGAGAATATCTTCTCCTTTTTGTCTTCTCCACAACCACCATTCTATTCCACATGTAGTGCTATCTCCATGGCTCACGCTCATGTATTGCGTGAAGGTTGAAAAAGTTTGAGATTATTAAAGTATGAAACAATTGCTTGACTTGTCATCGGGGTTGTGCATGATTAAATACTTTGTGTGATGAAGATAGAGCATAGCCAGACTATATGATTTTGTAGGGATAACTTTCTTTAGCCATGTTATTTTGAGAAGACATGATTTCTTTGATTAGTATGCTTGAAGTATTACTATTTTTATGTCAATATGAACTTTTATTTTGTATTCATTTGGATCTGAACATTCATGCCACAATAAAGAAAATTACATTATGAATTATGCTAGGTAGCATTCCACATCAAAAATTCTCTTTTTATCATTTACCTACTCAAGGATGTGCAGGAATTAAGCTTGCGGATGCTTGATACGTCTCCAACGTATCTATAATTTTTGATTGTTCCATGCTAATATATTACTTCTTATGGATGTTTATGGGCTTTATTTTACACATTTATATCATTTTTGGGACTAACCTACTAACCGGAGGCCCAGCCCATATTGCCGTTTTTTGCCTATTTCAGTATTTCAAAGAAAAGGAATATCAAACGGAGTCCAAACGGAATGAAACCTTCGGGAGCGTTATTTTTGGAACAAATCTGATCCGGAGAGCTTGGAGTGCAAGTCAAGAAGCCTCCAAGGGCCCCACAAGATAGGAAGGCGCGCCCCCCTGTCTCGTGGGCCCCTCGGGCGGCCACCGACGTACTTCTTCCTCCTATATATACCTACGTACCCCGAAAACATCCAGGAGCACCACGAAACACAATTTCCACCGCCGTAACCTTCTGTATCCGCGAGATCCCATCTTGGATCCCTTGCCGGCACTCTACCGGAGGGGGAAGCAACCACGGAGGGCCTCTACATCAACATCCTTGCCCCTCCGATGAGTTGTGAGTAGTTTACCACAGACCTATGGGTCCATAGTTATTAGCTAGATGGCTTCTTCTCTCCTTTTGGATCTCAATACAATGTTCTCCCCCTCTCTTGTGGAGATCTATTCGATGTAATCTCTTTTTGCGGTGTGTTTGTTGAGATCCGATGAATTGTGGGTTTATGATCAAGTTTATCTATGAATAATATTTGAATCTTCTCTGAATTCTTTTATGTATGATTGAGTTATCTTTGCAAGTCTCTTCGAATTATCAGTTTGGTTTGGCCTACTAGATTGGTCTTTCTTGCCATGGGAGAAGTGATTAGCTTTGGGTTCCATCTTATGTGTTCTTACCCAAAGGATGTAAAGGGTTGCAAGACACGTATTGTATTGTTGCCATCGAGGATAACAAGATGGGGTTTATATCATATTGCATGTGTTTATCCTCTACATCATGTCATCTTGCTTAATGTGTTACTCCGTTCTTATGAACTTAATACTCTAGACGCAGTGTGAGTCGATCGATGTGTGGAGTAATAGTAGTAGATGCGGTGAGTCGGTCTACTTGTTATGGACGTGATGCGTATTTACATGATCATGCCTAGATAATCTCATAACTATGCGCTTTTCTATCAATTGCTCGACAGTAATTTGTTCACCCACCGTAATACTTATGCTATCTTGAGAGAAGCCTCTAGTGAAACCTATGGCCCTCGGGTCTATCTCTTATCATATTTTCTTTCAATCTACTTTATTTGCATCTTTACTTTTTGCATCTATCTTATAAAATACCAAAAATTTATTTATCTTATCATATTATCTTTATTAGATCTCACTTCCGCAGGTGGCCGTGAAGGGATTGACAACCCCTTTATTGCGTTGGTTGCGAGTTCTCAGTTTGTTTGTGTAGGTGCGTGGGACTTTTGAGGAGCCTCCTACTGGATTGATACCTTGGTTCTCAAAACTGAGGGAAATACTTACACTACACTTTGCTGCATCACCCTCTCCTCTTCGAGGAAAACCAATGCAAGCTCAAGACGTAGCAGTAAGCGAGCACTCCGCAGCCTCGCCGAAGTCTGCCACGTTGCCGCAATAAATCCATCAAATGACACGACCATAACTTTCAATGCCAGTGACGAACCTCAATTCCGAACAGTCCGAGCACCAGCCGCTTTGGTCCTTAGTCCAATTGTGGACGGCTTCCGGCTTACTAAAGTGCCCATGGATAGTGGCAGCGGATTAAACCTCATCTACGAGGAAACTCTTAACAAAATGGAAATAGACAAGAGCCGCATTGAGCAAAGAAGCATGACCTTCAGAGGAATCATCCCCAGTCGGGAGGCACGATGAGCAGGGAAAATCACACTAGATGTGGTATTCGGCACACCGGAGAATTATAGGTCCGAAGAAATCACATTCCAAGTGGCCCCGTTCAGTAGCAGATACCACGCCCTTTTAGGGAGGGATGCATTCACAAGCTTCCAAGCTATACCCCATTACGGGTACATGAAGCTCATGATGCCCGGGCCCAAAGGAATCATCACTCTAGCTAGTGATCCGGACTTAGCACTCTGCGCCGAAAATAAAACCGCCGCACTGGCCCTTGAGGCATTATCCGAAGCCCTCGCGGCCGAAGAACTAACTGCGCAGCGCTCCACGGTGGACATGGACGACGTGATACTCGACAAACGACCCAAGTCCACCTCTTTAAAACCAGCGGACGAAATAGTCATATTCTAGGTCCACCCAACGGACCCTACAAAAACAGCATCCATCGGGGCACAGCTGAACACCACAATAGATGCCGCACTGCGAGAGTTCTTGCGTGAGAATTGGGACATCTTCGCCTGGCATCCTTTAGACATGCCAGGTATCCCACGCAAGCTGGCCGAGCATAGCCTAAACATACTGAAGGGATACAAGCCGGTCAAGCAGACTCTTCGGCGCTTTTCAGAAGCTAAGCGACAAGCCATGGGAGAAGAGCTAGCCAAGTTACTCGAGGCCGGTTTCATCAGAGAAATAAAACATCCGGACTGGCTAGCAAACCTGGTGATGGTACCAAAGAAGGACGAATCCTGGCGCCTATGTGTCGATTCCAAGGACCTCAATAAGGCTTGCCCCAAGGATCCCTTCCCCCTCCCCCGTATCGATCAAAGCATCAACGCTACCGCAGGACACGACTCATTGTGCTTCCTTGACGCATACTCTGGATACCATCAAATCAAGATGGCGGAGTCTGATCAAGCCGCAACAGCATTCATCACTCCATACGGCCCCTTCTGTTTTAACACCATGCCTTTAGGGCTCAAAAACGCATGATTTAGACATGCCTGGAAACACAAATCAGCAAAACAGTGGAGGCATATGTAGATGATGTGGTCATCAAAACCAGACATGTCGAATCTTTAATAGACGACTTGAGGCTTACGTTCGACAATCTACGAACATATGACATCAAGCTCAATCCGGAAAAATGCATTTTCGGCGTACCTGCCGGAAAGATCTTGGGCTTCATCGTTTCCAATAGAGGAATTGAAGCAAATCCGGCTAAACTCCGAGCCCTGTCACAGTTGGCTACCCCAACAGATCTCAAGCAAATCCAGAAATTAACTGGATGTGTGGCTGCCCTAAGCCGCTTTATCTCCTGATTAGGAGAAAAGCCACTACCTCTCTATTGCCTTCTTCGACGCACCGAACACTTCGAGTGGACGGATGCGGCTACGGCCAGACTAGAAGAAATAAAAGCTCTCTTGGCCAGCAATCCAATCCTGGCCACGCCAAATATCGGCGAACCCATGCTGTTATATATAGCTGCAACACACCAAGTTGTAAGCGCAGTACTCATCGTCGAACAAGAGACGGACGGACATAAGTTCCCGCTTCAAAAGCCGGTATAATATGTATCCACTATCCTCACTCCATGCAAATCACGGTACCCACATTATCAAAAGATAGCATACGCGGTCTTCATGGCATCCCGGAAACTACGACACTACTTTCAAGAGTGTTCAATCACGGCGGCCTCTGAAGTACCACTCAACGATATAATAAATAACCGTGATGCCATGGGCCGGATTGCTAAATGGGCTATCGAGCTCCTCCCGTTCGACATAACATACAAAGCACGGTGAGCCATTAAGTCGCAAGTACTAGCTGACTTCATCGCCGAATGGACAGAAGCCGAACTCCCTAAAGAGTACGGCGCCTACTCCAATTGAATCATGCACTTTGACGGCTCTAAGATGCTAGCTGGTCTGGGGGTAGGCGTCGTCCTGACATTCCCCACCAGAGATACAGTCCAATTCGTACTCCAAATATTATACACAGAACCCAACAATGCAGCCGAATATGAGGCATTGTTGCATGGTCTTCGGATGGCAGTCTCCATGGGCATTCAACGCCTAGAAGTGTGTGGGGATTCGAACCTCGCAATATCTCAAATAAATGGAGACTTTGACGCCAAGGACCCAAAAATGGCGGCTTACCATAATGCCATCCTCAAAAAGTCAGCTCGGTTCGAGGGGCTCGAATTCCACCATATGGTCCGAGAGAACAATCAAGCGACGGATATCCTCGCCCGCATCGGTGCTAAGCGCGACCCCATCCCACCTAATATCTTCTTGGAAAGGCTGTTCAAGCCATCTGTGGTGTGGGAAGGGGAGACCAGCAATACCAGTCCGGATCCGAACACAACCCCAGACCTCGAACACTCTGACGTAATCGGAGGCTCCGCCACCGAAATAACACCTTCGGCCCACGTGATTATGGCTGTCATCGCCCTGTGGACAGAGCCCTTCTTAGCCTACTTAAATAGGCAAGAACTCCCTGAGGACCAAAATGAGGCATGTTGCACTGTGTGGCGCTCTAAAGCCTACAAGGTCGAAGAGGGAGAGCTTTATAAGAAAAGCGCAACTGGAGTGCTCCAAAGGTGCATCTCCAAAGAGGAAGGGCGGCAGCTCTTGGCTGAAATTCATGCCGGACTCGGCGGCCACCACGCCGCAGCTCGGGCCCTTGTAAGCAAGGCCTTTCGTACAGGTTTCTACTGGCTGACAGCCCGAGCAGACGCACATGACCTCATCCAACATTGCGTCGGTTGACAGCTTTTTGCAAATCAAAGCCAAAGCCACCTACCGCTCTCCAAACAATCCCCATAACTTGGCCCTTTGCGGTCTGGGGGCTCGATATGGTTGGACCCCTTAAAGGAGGAAGCCATAAGAAACAATACTTGTTGGTCATGGTGGATAAATTTACCAAATGGATAGAAGCCAAACCAGTTAAAACAGCCGAATTCGTACCAGTGATAGACTTCATATCAGGGGTTGTACATCGTTACGGTGTTCCCCATAGCATCATCACCGATAACGGCTCCAACTTCACAGCCGACAAGGTGAAAACTTGGTGCGGCAACATGGGCATTAAGCTCGATTACGCCTCCGTCTATCACCCCCAAACGAACGGTCAAGTCGAACGAGCAAACGGTCTTATCATGAGCGACATCAAACCCATACTAGTGCGATCCCTGAAGGAATCAGATACGCACTGGGTCAAGGAGCTTGACTCCGTACTATGGGGGTTGCGGACCACGCCAAATTGCACTACTGGATACACACCATTTTTTATGGTGTACGGTGCAGAGGCGGTACTGCCCTGCGATATGATTCATGACTCACCTCGAGTGCGCATGTACGAAGAGAAAGAAGCCAAGCTTGATCGGCAGGACAGTTTAGATGCCCTGGAGGAGGAGCGTGACATCACGAAAGCCCGCTCTGCATTTTGTCAGCAACAGGCTCGCAGGTATCAAAGCAGAGAAGTACGGGCCAAAACTTACAACATTGGCGAACTCGTTCTACACCTACCGGAGAAGAAAAAGGACAAGCTCAAGCCCAAGTGGGAGGGTCCCTTCATCATTGATAAAGTCCTCACCGGAGGAGCGTACCGTCTGCGTGACGCATCTGACAATCGACTCGAGCTAAACCCATGGAACGCGGCCAGACTCCGAAGATTCTACGCTTAGTGCCGGACTCCGTGTTCGTCTCCTTACCTCCGCTTTTTTTGTATCCGCTTTCTTTCTTTCTTTCTTTCCTCCTTTTTCTTTATGGCCTTAAAAGCTTAAAGTGTGTCTTGACTACACAATCTTGATGCGCCATGCGCGCTCATTATACCTGGGGGCTTCTTATACAGAAGCTTAATATAATTATCTCTCGGGATTTATGCCCACTACATATGTGTCGCTTCTCCATATGTACCTTTTTCGCCATTATATGCATCGATATGACTTAAGTTTTGGCCAAGCTGGGTTGTCTGGCTCCTGTGTTTATGCCCTACGTTCCCGTTAGTTCGGCTAGGGCATGAGGGGAGCTCCTCTGCGATTGTTACTGTCGGGTCAGCCGGATGTGTACCTCAGACTTGGTGAAGCCGAAAGCTAGCGTTCTTAAGGGAATATTCGGTCGGTGAACAAAAGATGTTTCTTACCTATTGCAATACATGCCCCCAGATGTTTATATCTGTGTCTCTTTTCGCAGTTCAGACATGCACACTAATGCATGCGTACCCAGGGAAAGGAACCATTAACGGAACTATTCTCCCTGGAATATGTTTCTTACTATCCATGTAATATAACATAGCTAGTTGGGTACTTGTCTGTTCAAGCACTTATGACCCCTACGCCTGGTTTCCACGTGTACCCCGGTTTTTACATAACTGAGCGGGTATTCGGATACACTCCGGACTGTCGGGTCCGGAGGTTGAAGCGAAAAGGTCTGCCATGACAAATGATTTACAATCCAGCTAGGGAGAAAATATGTCATCTGAAGTACATAGTCACTTAGACTGACTAAATTCTTCTTCTATACCATCCAACAGGATGCCTAGCCTACAATCCTGTTGGGAATACTTCGCGGCTAATGCTACCTGGTCATATACCAGACTAATGGGGATCTCTTTCCCATCTGACCCTACAGGCCCGACCTCGGCCATGTGGCTCGGGTCAGCCTTGGTGTATCGCGTCTTCACCATGGCCTAAGCTTCCCTTGCTCCTTGTCGGCAGGCCGATATTTTCCATAATCGGAAGCGCCGCTGTACTCCCTTGAGCATCTCTACAAGATCCCCCATGCCTCCCAGCAGGGAGGCGGATGGCCACAAGGCCTGGGCAATACCCTGCATCACCTATCGAACTTGTTCGTGCAGTTGTGAGAGCTCTTGCAGAAAATCGCCTGCAGATCCGGGCATCTCCTCTTCGGGACGACCTGTCAGCATACCTACACACATAATTCTGTTAGCCTGTTTCTTTGCTGAACTATATACAGGTTCGTTCGAGCACTTACTAAAAATGTCGCGTCGAAGCCTCTTATTCTGCTTAATAGAGTCAGCAAGCTGGGCCCGAACACCTTTTAATTCAACGTCCAGTCAGGTATTCGCGTCCTGGAGATCATTTTTCTCTCAAATAACCCATGTAAGCACGCGCTCGCCAGCCTCTATATGTCTTTGAGCATGTTGCTCATCCCCCGGTACGATCTCCGGATTACCCCCGGGATTGTCTACAGAATCTATTGTTAGATTTGCACGCATGCCGAATACTAAATGGTACATGTCATTACATTCTTTTCGATCAAGACAAGTATAACCAGATGAGGCCTTCTTGGACTCCTCCATTTTGGCAATCGCGCCCGTGAATCGGGCTTTGCACTCCTCCAGCTCTTGAGACAAATTGGTGTTCTTCTCTGTAAGAACCTATGCATACAATGATCCTTAAATCAGTTGTGCCAACTGTTTCAAGTCTCAGGGGCTATTGATATACATAACTATCAGATTTACTTACCCGTATATCCTTTAAATACTGTTCCGTGGCTCTAGCAAGACCACCTTGAGCAGCTCGGATGTATGCATCTGCTGAGTTGAAGGCATTGAACGCCTCTTCGAAGAAATTAGGGTCGCGTAGTGCGGCCCGTCGACGCCTGTGATTCATGGCGCTCTCCACTTCGGAGTTTGTAGCGGATATTCTATCTGCATCCTCTGTAGGAGGACCGTCCGGTGTTGTCCCCGTGTTGACCTCCGCCCCTGAGTCCGGCCTCGGAGTCCGGCTGGTGGAGGCGGGGCCGGTAGGCTCTCCGGACACAGTCCGGCGAGCGCTTTTTCTGCGAGGGAACCATGGACATTGTTATAATTTAAAAAGACAATAATCACGAAGCAGGTTTTAATTATACCTCTGTGACGGCGTCTCGGTCCTGACCGCCTTCCTTTTGAGCCTACCTGGCTTCGGTGCCCCTTGTTGGCGAGCCACCGCGGGTTCGGCACGGCGCCCTGATGGCCTTCCCTGTAAAACGCAATACATGTGCGGTGGGTAAAGCGCAAAGCAGGGATCCTTCTTGGAAGTTGGGACTCTGGTTTTACTTACATGCGATGCAGGGAGTAGGCCAGGGTAATCGGCTATGATGGCCACCAAGGCACCATCACAGCTTAGCTGATAGAACGTCCTGTCAACGAGGTCCACAAATATGTCCGGATCTTCTTCGAGTCCGGGGTCGAGGGCCCGGTCGGGGTCCTCTGGCTGTGGAGACGGGCTGTGGACCTCCCTCATAGCTTTTCGCAGTTCCTCCTATGAATTAGCAAGGTAAATATTTGTGATGAAGAATGCGGGAATGACTAGAGTAAAAGAAAGCAGCTCACCAGCTTGGGGGGTTGTACATGGAGAGTCCATCCCGTGGCTTAATACGGATGAACTCCTCTTCTTCTCCTTTGTACAAATCGGACAATATTTTCGCCAGAGTGGTGGCGGAGTCCGGACCTTTACGACCGTAGCGGGTGGCATCGTCTTCTCCATTGAAGTGCCACCTGGGTTTCCCCCGATACTGAAGTGGCTGCACCCCCCGCATTATACATATTGACATAACCTCGATTATTTTCAGTCCTGATTTGGCCAGTGTTTTCATCCTGCCCATCAGGTAAAGGACATCTCTGTTATCTTTCTCCTGGGGGCTCCGGGGGCGCCAGCTGGGGCGTTGATTCAACGGGGCATTTGCAAACTCAGGAAGGCACATCCGAATAGGGTCCGGAAGGGGGACGTCCTCCATATAAAACCACTTCGAAGGCCAGTCTTCGGATGTCTTCTTTGGAGTACCGGACAGGTATCCGGTCCCGGTGATGCGCCATATTTCGGCTCCGCCCACTTGATATATTGACCCCTCCTGAGTGTGGGGTACGAGGCAGTATAGCCTCTTCCATAGCTCGAAATCAGCTTCGCAGCCTAGAAACAGCTCGCAAAAGGCGACATAGCCGGTGATGTGTAATATGGAGGCAGGAGTGAAGTTATGCAGCTGGAGGCCATAGTACTCCAGGAGCCCACGGAGGAACGGATGGATTGGAAATTCCAGGCCCCTCAGCAAGTAGGGGACAAGGCATACCCGCTCCCCCTGGATGGGTTGGGAGAACTCTCCGCTTGCTTCCCGCCATTGTAAGTGGCTAGTCCGGCTCGGACGGGGACCATATACGCGGGCGGAAGAAACCCCTGGGTCTGCAACTCTACCAATCGGCTATGGGGGATGGAACACTTCTCCCAATCGCTTGGCTTAGTGCTACGGGAGCGAGAGGAAGAGCTGCGCCGGCCGGCCATGATGGGATGGCTTTTTGGGGCGCGCTCTGATGGATACTCGCTGGGGAAAGATGGTGTGATTTGGATCTGAGGATCCCCGTATCTTTAATAGACGATCTACTAACATGGTCAGGGTGGCAAATGTAAAAATGCCCCTACTTCTCGCATTCGCTCGACAAGTGGAGATTGCCATTATTAAAATACAGAAGTCGAGGAGTGCAACATTAATGGGAAGCCGGACACTACTCGTTACAACAGGTATTCTGGATTTAGAGAAGAACCCGCCTTGCCATGCCGAAGACAAACAACGCGCCGAACTCATCATCATTGAAGCCTGGTTCGGGGGCTATTGATCGAGTCCTGGATTAGGGGGTCCTCGGACAGCCGGACTATATACTTTGGCCGGACTGTTGGACGATGAAGATACAAGATTGAAGACTTCGTCCCTTGTCCGGGTGGGACTCTGCTTTGCGTGGAAGACAAGCTTGGCAATACGGATATGTAGATCTCCTTCTATGTAACTGACTTTGTGTAACCCTAGCTCCCTCTGGTGTCTATATAAACCGGAGGGTTTAGTCCGTAGGACAACAATGGTCATAATCATAGGCTAGCTTCTAGGGTTTAGCCTCTACGATCTCGTGGTAGATCAACTCTTGTAATACTCATATCATCAAGATTAATCAAGCAGGAAGTAGGGTATTACCTCCATCGAGAGGGCCTAAACCTGGGTAAACATTGTGTCCCCTGCCTCCTGTTACCATTAGCCTTAGACGCTTAGTTCGGGACCCCCTACCCGAGATCCGCCGGTTTTGACACCGACAGCGATCTGTATGGAACAAACACAATCCAGGAGACTTTGAGTGGACGTCAAGCAGCAGACGAGGAAGCCACGAGGCAAGAGGGCACGCCTCCCACCCTCGTGGGTCCCTCGTGGCTCAACCTACCTACCTCCTTCGCTTATATATACTCCCGTACCCTGAAAACATCGAGGAGCACCATGAAAAACTATTTCCACTGCCGCAACCTTCTGTATCCGTGAGATCCCATCTTGGAGCCTTAGCTGGCACTCTACCAGAGGGGGAATCGACCATGGAGGGCCTCTACATCATCTCCAAGGCCTCTCCGATGAGTTGTGAGTAGTTTACCACAGACCTTCGGGTCCATAGTTATTAGCTAGATGGCTTCTTCTCTTTCTTTGAATCTCAATACAATGTTCTCGTCGATCTTCTTGGAGATCTATTCGATGTAATTCTTTTTGCGGTATGTTTGTGGAGATCCTATGAATTGTGGGTTTATCATCAAGTTTATCTATGAGAAATATTTAAATCTCCTCTGAATTATTTTATGTATGATTGGTTATATTTGCAAGTTTCTTTGTATTATCAGTTTGGTTTGGCCCACTAGATTGATCTTTCTTGCAATGGGAGAAGTGCTTAGCTTAGGGTTCAGTCTTTATGTGTCCTTTCCTAGTGATGAGGGGCGTAAAGGCACGATTGTATTGTTTCCATCGAGGATAAAAATATGGGGTTTATATCATATTGCATGAGTTTATCCTCTACATCATGTCATCTATCTTAATGTGTTACTCTATTCTTCGTGGACTTAATACTCTAGATGCAAAAGGTGAGTCGGTCGATGTGTGGACTAATAGTAGTAGATGTAGAATCGTTTCGATCTACTTGTTAAGAACATGATGCCTATATACATGATCATGCCTAGATATTCTCATAACTATGCACTTTTCTATCAATTGCTCGATAGTAATTTGTTCACCACCGTAATACTTATGCTATCTTGAGAGAAGCCACTAGTGAAACCTATGGCCCCCGGGTCTATATTTTATCATATAAGTTTCCCATCTACTTTTATTTGCACCTTTACTTTCCAATCTATATCATAAAAATACCAAAAATATTTATCTTATCTTATTATGTCTATCAGATCTCATTTTTGCAAGTTACCGTGAAGGGATTGACAACCCCTTTATCGTGTTGGTTGCGAGGTTCTTGTTTGTTTGTGTAGGTATGAGGGACTTCTATGGAGGCTCCAACTGGATTGATACCTTGGTTCTCAAAAACTGAGGGAAATACTTACGCTACTTTGCTGCATCACCCTTTCCTCTTCAAGGGAAAACCAATGCAGTGCTCAAGAGGTAGCAACGTCTAACTTGTTTTTGCTGGGCTTGCTGTGATGTGATATGGTCAAGCATGATGTGATATAAATTGTTGTATGAGATGATCATGTTTTGTAACAAAGTTATCAGCAACTGGGAGGAGCCATATGGTTGTCGCTTTATTGTATGCAATGCAATCACCATGTAAGTGTTTTACTTTATCACTAAGCGGTAGCGATAGTCATAGTAACAATAGGTGATGAAACAACAACGATGCTACGATGGAGACCAAGGTGTCACGCCGGTGACATTGGAGATCATGAAGATGCTTCGGTGATGGAGATCATGAGCACAAGATGATTATGGCCATATCAAGTCACATATTTTGATTGCATGAGATGTTTATCCTTTATGCATCTTATTTTGCTTAGAACGTCAGTAGCATTATAAGATGATCCCTTACTAAATTTCAAGGTACAAGTGTTCTCCCTGAGTATGCACTTTTTCTATAGTCCATCGTGCCGAGACACCACGTGCTGATCGGGTGTGATAAGCTCTACGTTCACATACAACGGGTGCAAGCCAGTTTTGCAGACGCAGAATACTCGGGTTAAACTTGACGAGCCGAGCATATGCAGGTATGGCCTCGGAACAATGATACCAAAAGGTCGAGCGTGAATCATATAGTAGATATGATCAACATAGTGATGTTCACCATTGAAAACTACTCCATCTCACGTGATGATCGGACATGGTTTAGTTGATTTGGATCACGTGATCACTTAGATGATTAGAGGGATGTCTATCTAAGTGGGAGTTCTTAAGTAATATGATTAATTGAACTTTAATTTATCATGAACTTAGTACCTGATAGTATGTTGCATGTCTATGTTGTTGTAGATCAATGGCCCGTGCTATTGTTCCTTGGAATTTTAATGCGTTCCTAGAGAAAGCTAAGTTGAAAGATGATGGCAGCAACTACACGGACTGGGTCCATAACTTGAGGATTATCATCATTGCTGCACAGAAGAATTACATCCTGGAAGCACATGTTGGGTGCGTGATAACCCACAAGTGTAGGGGATCGCAACAGCTTTCGAGGGTAGAGTATTCAACCCAAATTTATTGATTCGACACAAGGGGAGCCAAACAATATTCTTAAGTATTAGCAGTTGAGTTGTCAATTCAACCACACCTGGATACCTTAGTATCTGCAGCAAAGTATTTAGTAGCAAAGTGGTATGATAATAAAGGTAACAATGGCAAAAGTAAAGATAATAGTTTTGTAGGAATTGTAACAGTAGCAACGGAAAAGTAAATAAGCGTAACACAAGATGTGAAAAGCTCGTAGGCATTGGATCAGTGATGGATAATTATGTCGGATGCATTCCTCATGTAATAGCTATAACATAGGGTGACATGTAACTAGCTCCAGCTCATCAATGTAATGTAGGTATGTATTCCGTATATAGTCATACGTGCTTATGGAAAAGAACTTGCATGGCATCTTTTGTCCTACCCTCTCGTGGCAGCGGGGTCCTAGTGGAAACTAAGGGATATTAAGGCCTCCTTTTAATAGAGAACCGGAACAAAGCATTAGCACATAGTGAATACATGACCTCCTCAAACTACGGTCATCACCGAGAAGTATCCCGATTATTGTCACTTCGGGGTTGTCGGATCATAACACATAATAGGTGACTATAGACTTGCAAGATAGGGTCAAGAACACATATATATTCATGAAAACATAATAGGTTCAGATCTGAAATCATGGCACTCGGGCCCTAGTGACAAGCATTAAGCATAGCAAAGTCATAGCAACATCAATCGTAGAACATAGTGGATACTAGGGGTCAAACCCTAACAAAACTAACTTGATTACATGGTAAATCCCATCCAACCCGTCACCGTCCAGCAAGCCTACGATGGAATTACTCACGCACGGCGGTGAGCATCATGAAATTGGTGATGGAGGATGGTTGATGATGACGACGGTGACGAATCCCCCTCTCCGGAGCCCCGAACAGACTCCAGATCAGCCCTCCCGAGAGAGATTAGGGCTTGGCGGCAGCTCCGTATCGTAAAATGTGATGAAACTATCTCTCTGATTTTTTTTCTCCGCGAAACAGAATATATGGAGTTGGAGTTGAGGTCGGTGGAGCCTCAGGGGGGCCACGAGACAGGGGGGCGTGCCCCCAACCTCGTGGACAGGGTGTGGGCCCCCTGGTCTTGATTCTTTTGCTAGTATTTTTTATATTTCCCAAAACTTGTCTTCGTGGATTTTCAGGTCATTCCGAGAACTTTTGTTTTCTACACATAAATCAACATCATGGCAGTTCTGCTGAAAACAGTATCAGTCCGGGTTAGTTTCATTCAAATCATGCAAGTTAGAGTCGAAAACAAGGGCAAAAGTGTTTGGAAAAGTAGATACGTTGGAGGCGTATCAACTCCCCCAAGCTTAAACCTTTGCTTGTCCTCAAGCAATTTAGTTGATAAACTGAAAGTGATAAACAAAAACTTTTACAAACTCTGTTTGCTCTTGTTGTTGTAAACATGCAAAGCCAGCATTTAGGTTTCAGCAAATATTATGAACTAACCATACTCACAATAATACCTCTGTCTCACAATTACTTATATCAATGGCATAATCAGCTAGAGAGACATAATAATAAAACTCGGATGACAACACTTCCTCAAAACAATCATAACATGATATAACCAAATGGTATATTGCTAGCCCTTTCTGAGACCGCAAAACATAAATGCAGAGCACCTTCAAAGATCAAGGACTGACTAGACATTGTAATTCATGGTAAAAGAGATCCAGTCAAGTCATACCCAATATAAACCAATAGTAATGAATGCAAATGACAGTGTGCTCTCCAGCGGGTGCTTTTTAATAAGAGGGATGATGGCTCAACATAAAAGTAAATAGATAGGCCCTTCGCAAAGGGAAGTAGGGATTTGTAGAGGTGCCAGAGCTCGATTTTAAAATAGAGGTCGAATAACATTTTGAGCGGCATACTTTCACTGTCAACGCAACAACTATGAGATGGTTGTATCTTCCATACTACATGCATTATAGGAAGTTCCCAAACAGAATGGTAAAAGTTTATACTCCCCCACCACCAACAAGCATCAATCCATGGCTTGCTCGAAACAACGAGTGCCTCCAACTAACAACAGCCCTGGGGGAGTTTTGTTTAATTATATGGATTTGCTTTGATCTTTTTGGATCAAGGGACTGGGCATCCCGGTTACCGGCCCTTTCTCGTGAATGAGGAGCGGAGTCCACTCCTCTTGAGAATAACCCACCTAGCATGGAAGATATAGGAAGCCCTAGTTGAAACATGAGCTACTCGAGCATACAAAACAGAATTTCATTTGAAGGTTTGGAGTTTGGCACATACAAATTTACTTGGAACGGCAGGTAAATACCGCATATAGGAAGGTATGCTAGACTCATTGGAATAACTTTGGGGTTTAAGGAGTTTGGATGCACAAGCAGTATTCCTGCTTAGTACAGGTGAAGGCTATCAGAAGACTGGGAAGCGACTAACTGAGAGAGCGACAACACTCATAAACATGCATTAAAATTAATTCACACCGAGTACAAGCATGAGTAGGATATAATATACCATGAACATAAATATCATGAAGGCTATGTTTATTTGTTTCGACTACATGCGTGAACATGTGCCAAGTTGAGTCACTAATTCATTCAAAGGAGGATACCATCCCATCATACCACATCATAATCATTCTAAAAGCATGTTGGCACGCAAGGTAAACCATTATAACTCATAGACAATCAAGCATGGCACACGCAACTATAATCTCTAAATGTCATTAAAAATATGTTTACTTCATAATAAGCTGAATCAGGAACGATGAACTCATCATATTTGCAAAAACAAGAGAGGTCGAGTTCATACCGGCTTTTTTCATCTCGATCAGTCCATCATATATCGTCATTATTGCCTTTCACTTGCACGACCGAACGATGTGTATAATAATAATAGTGCATGTGCATTGGACTAAGCTGGAATCTGCAAGCATTCAACTCAAGAGAGAAGACAAAGTAATATGGGCTCTAAGTTAAATAAACAATCATGCATATGAGAGCCACTAAACATTTTCAATATGGTCTTCTACTCTCGACCCCCAAAGGAAAGAAAAGAAAAGAAAACTATTTACACGGGAAAGCTCCCAACAAGTAAGAAGAAGAACGAGAAACCTTTTTGGGTTTTCATTTTAATTTCTACTATAAGCATGAAAATTAAACTAACTAATTTTTTTGTTTTTCTTAAGGTTTATCAAACTCACAAGAAGAAAGCGAGAAAAAGAAAATTAAACTATCATGGATAATACAATGAAAGAGTATGAGCATCGACGACTAGAATAGTGTGTGAACATGAATGTAAAGTCGGTGAGAAATATGTACTCCCCCAAGCTTAGGATTTTGGCCTAAGTTGGTCTAATGCCAAGGGTAGCCTGGCTGATATCCGTAGTTGTAACTGGGGTCGTACAGAGATGCAACAGCAAATGCCTCCTGAGCTGCGGCATGCTGGCGAGCCGCCTCCGCTCTCCCCTCGTGTTCAGCTGCTTCCTCCCTGGTAACAACATATATTCCTTTTGCCTGGTAATCAAAAAGGAAAGGAGCAGGAAGAGTAACATGGACAGCGCTACGTCTGTCAAAGATTAGTCGATACTGGAGGAATAGTTCATTCCTCTTAAGAAAATGATGTTGGACCATAGCGTCATAATCTAAGCAGGAAGTAACATCATATCCCCCTCTCGTGGGGCTATACCAAGATAATTTGCCACACGGGGCACATAAATTCCTCCAGATAAATCTCCAGGTCTACCATTATTATGCAACCTACGTGCAACTATTGCCCCCAAGTTATAATCTTTATAACCTAACACGGCACTCTTGAGGACACAAAGATCAGGCACACACATATGACATGCTTCATGTTTACCGTTAATGCATCTACCAATGAAGAGAGTAGAATAATGTATAGCAGGAAAATGAATGCTCCCTATGGTAGCTTGTGCAATATCCCTAGATTCTCCCACAGTAATACTAGCAAGGAAATCTCTAAATTCAGATTTGTGGGGATCATTAATATTGCCCCACTGTGGAAGTTTACAAGCAGTTGTAAAATCCTCTAAGTCCATGGTATAAGATATATCATAGATATCAAATAGCACACTCGGAGAATTACGTGTACATTTATATTTAAACCTTCGCACAAATGAATCAGTCAATTGATAGTACCGAGGACACTTATCTTGTAAGAAGTCCTCCAGATCGGCATTACGCACATACGTGTCAAACCTCCTTAAAGCCTGCTTCGACCATAAAATCGTCGGATGGCCACTCACAAGCTCGTACTTCTGCGTCCCTCGGTAGTTCATCATCTCGCCACGATAGCAATCCCGGTCCTATCTTTACCGAGGAACCACCTTGGTACATTCTCCTAGACATAACTCTTTTCTGAAAAATTTCTGAAACTTTAGTAATCTTCAAAATAAAAGTGAATAAAACTAAACAAGATTGGTATCTACTACTCCTACAAGTGCCTCGGATCCTATATCATGCATTAGAATTGCTTGGGACCTCATAAATTTAGCATGCAAGCTCAAGAACATGGTCACCTATGCAGCAAAAAATTTCAATGAATAAAGCACTAGAACAAAAACTAATTGGACCAATGGAGGAGTCACATACTAGCAACAATCTCCCAAAGCAGTTTTGTGAATGGAGCTTTGAGCGAGGAGATCAAAATCGCAGCAAAATGAGCTAGAACTCGTGCTTGAGCTGGATGGGGATTTTTTGGAAAGAAGATGGAGTGTGTGGGTGCTGGCATAAGTGGAGGGGGCCACCAAGGCCCACGAGACAGGGGCGCGCCAGGGGTGTGGCGCGCCTCCACTCGTGGCTCGGTGCTTGCCCCTCTGCAGTGTTTTCGGTGCCTAAAATCCTCAAATATTCCACAAAAATCATACTAAATTTGCAGGGCATTTGGAGCACTTTTATTTTTGGGATATTTTTTTATTGCACTGATAATTCAGAAAACAGATAGATAATACTATTTTTTTCTTTATTTATTCTAAATAACAGAAAGTAAAAAGAGGGTACAAAAGTTTGTGCCTTCTAGTTTCATCCATCTCATGATCATCAAAATGAATCCACTAACAAGGTTGATCAAGTCTTGTTAACAAACTCATTCCAAATAACACATAGCCGAAGAAATTTAGAATAACCCTAAGTTACCTCAACGGGATATGAACATCCCCAACAATAAGAATATCATACTTTTTCTTGACAATAGGAGAGGAAATTCAAAACCTCCAATAATGATAGTTGGAACTTTTCCAATAGAAATGATGCTATGAACTTGAGATTGTTTCTCGGCAAGTGTACCGTATGCTCATTACCATTAACATGAAAAGTGACATTGCCTTTGTTGCAATCAATAACAGCCCTCGCAGTATTCAAAAGGGTCAACCAAGGATAATCGGCATACTATCGCCCCGGGAATATCAAGAATAACAAAGTCCGTTAAGATAGTGACATTTGCAACCACAACAGCACATCCTCACAAATACCGCAGGTATAGCAGTTGATTTATCAGCCATTTGCAAAGATATTTCAGAGGTGTCAACTTACTCAATTCAAGTCTACAATACAAAGAGAGAGGCATAACACTAACACCGGCTCCAAGATCACATAAAGCGTTCTAACATAATTTCTTTTAATGGAGCATGGTATGGTTGGTACCCCGGCGTCTCCAAGTTTCTTTGGTATTCCACCTTTAAAAGTGTAATTAGCAAGCATGCTAGAAATTTCAGCTTCCGGTATCTTTCTTTTGTTTGTAATGATATCCTTCATATTTTTAGCATAAGGATTTACTTTAAGCATATCGCTTAAGTTTATACGTAAGAAGATAGGTCTAATCATTTCAGCAAAGCGCCAAAATCCTCATCATCCTTTGTCTTGGATGGTTTAGGAGGAAAGGGCATGGGTTTCAACCCATGGTTCTCTTTTCTACCGTGCTTCCTAGCAACAAAATCTCTCTTATCATAACGTTGATTCTTTGATTGTGGGTTATCAAGATCAACAGAAGGTTCAATCTCTACATCATTATTTTTGCTAGGTTAAGCATCAACATGAACATTATTGTTAACATTATCACTAGGTTCATGTTCATCACTTGATTGTGTTTCAGCATCAGAAATAGAAATATCATTGGGATTCTCAGGTGTGTCTACAACAGGTTCACTAGAAGCATGCAAAGTTCTATCGTTTTTCTTTTTCTTTTTTTTAGAAGAACTAGGTGCCTCTAAATTGTTTCTCTAAGAATCTTGCTCGATCCTCTTAGGGTGGCCTTCAGGATACAAAGGTTCCTGAGTCATTCTACCAGTTCTAGTGGCCACTCTAACAGCAAAGTCAAGTTTATTATTTAATTCATCGAGCAAATCATTTTGAGTTTTAAGTACTTGCTCAGCTTCAGTAGCAACCATAGAAGCATATTTGCTAATGAGTTTAAGTTCACCTTTAACTCTAGCCATATAATCACTCAAGCGTCCTATCTCAAAAGCATTATTCTTTTCTCTAGCAACATAAGCTTTAAAACTTTCTTGTCTAGCCATAAAGTCATAAAATTCATCTAAGCATGGGCTATGAAATTTAGTAGACGGGATTTCAACTTTATCATATCTATCGAGAGAATTTACCTTTACTACCTGTGTCAGGTCATCAAGACAATGTGGTTCTTCAACAGACGGTATATTAAGACCATGTATTTCTTCAATAAGTGGTAAATTCTTAACATCTTCAGCTTTAATACCTTTTTCTTTCATTGATTTCTTTGCCTGTTGCATAACTTCAGGACTGAGAAATAGAACACCTCTCTTCTTCAGAGTGGGTTTAGGAATAGACTCAGGAGTTGGCTCAATTGGTTCAGGAATTGGCTCAGGAAGAGTCCAATTATTTTCATTAGTCAACATATTATTCAATAGTAATTCAGCTTCACGATCGTTCTTTCCCGAAAACACAACCAAGACAACTATCCAAGTAGTCCTTGCAAGCATCGGTTAGTCCATTATAAAAGATATCAAGTATTTCATTTTTCTTAAGAGGATGATCAGGCAAAGCATTAAGTAATCGGAGAAGCCTCCCCCAAACTTGTGGGAGACTCTCTTCTTTGATTTGCACAAAATTATATATTTCCCGCAAGGCAGTTTGTTTCTTATGAGCAGGGAAATATTTGGCGGAGAAGTAATAAATCGTATCCTAGGGACTACGCACACAACCAGGATCAAGAGAATTTAACCACGTCTTAGCATCACCCTTTAATGAGAAAGGAAATATCTTAAGGATATAATAATAGTGAGACTTCTCATCATTAGTAAACAGGGTGGCTATATCATTCAACTTGGTAAGATGTGCCACAACAGTTTCGGATTCAAGGCCATAAAAAGGATCAGAATCAACCAAAGTAATAATCTCAGGATCAACAGAGAATTCATAATCCTTATCAGTAACACAGATAGGTGAAGTAGCAGAAGCAGGGTCAGGTTTCATTCTAGCATTAAAACATTGCTTCTTCCATTTAGCTAATAACTTTTTAAGATCATATCTATCTTTACAAGCAAAGATAGCTCTAGCAGCTTCCTCTTCCATAACATAACCCTCAGGAACAATAGGTAATTCATAATCAGGGGGAGAACTTTCATCATCACTATCATCAATAATAGCATCTTCAATAATTTCATTCTCTCTAACCCTAGCAAGTTATTCATCAAGAAATTCACCTAATGGCAAAGTACTATCACGCACAGAAATAGTTTCATCATAAGTATCAAGCATAGTAGAAGTGGCATCATCAACAACATGCGACATATCAGAATTCATAGCAGTAGCAGGTTTAGGTGTCGCAAGCTTACTAGTAACAGAAGGAGAATTGTGACGCCCCCGACTCAATCGTACACTAATCATACACGCAAACGTATATGATCAAGATCAGGGACTCACTGGAAGATATCACAACACAGCTCTACAAATAAAATAAGTCATACAAGCATCATAATACAAGCCAGGGGCCTCGAGGGCTCGAATACAGGTGCTTGATCATAGACGAGTCAGCGGAAGCAACAATATCTCGAGTACGTACATACGTTAAACAAGTTTGCCTTAAGAAGGCTAGCACAAACCGATACAGATCGAAGAGGCGATGCCTCCCGCCTCGATCCTCCTAAACTACTCCCCGTCGCTGTCGCCGCCCGCACGTAGTAGTAGGCACCTCCAAGTAGTAAGAGTCGCCGCCGACAAAGGGCGCTCGCCTCCTAGGCTTCGACATCTGGTTGCTACAACCTGGTAGAAGGAAAGGGAAAAGAGGAAGAAAAGCAACCATGAGTACTCATCCAAAGTACTCGCAAGCAAGGAGCTACACTACATATGCATGAGTATATGTGTAAAAGGCAATATCGGTGGACCGAATCGCAGAAAGCCGTAATAAGAGGGGATAGCTAGTCCTATCGAAGACTACGCTTTTGGCAGCCTCCGCCTTGCAAAGATCTAGAAGAGAGTAGATTGAAGTCCTCCAAGTAGCATCGCATATCATAATCCTACCCGGCGATCCTCCCTCGCCGCCTGCGTGGAAAAGCGATCACCGGGTTGTTCGTGGAACTTGTCCGGGTGTGTTTTATTAAGTATCCGGTTCTAGTTGTCATAAGGTCAAGGTACAACTCCGGTCGCCCTTTACCGAGGGACACGGCTATTCAATAGATAAACACTGCAGGGTGCACCACATAACCCAACATGCTCGATCCCATTTGGCCGACACACTTTCCTAGGCATGCCCGCCTCGAAAGATCAACACGCCGCAACCCCACCTAGGCACAACAGAGAGGTCAAGACGCCGGTCTAAATCCTATGCGCCGTAGGGTCCGGGCCCATCGCCCATTGCACACCAAGACGCTATGAGCGCGGCCGGTGAGCAGACCTAGCAACCTCCATTACAAAGGAAGTTGTGTTACGCAGTCCAACCCGGCGCGCGCCGCTCAGTCGCTGACGTCAAGAAGGCTTCGGCTGATACCACAACGTCGAGTGCCCATAATGGTTCCCGCGTAGTTGGTTAGTGCGTATAGGCCAGTGGCCAGACTCAGATCAAATACCAAGATCTCGTTAAGTGTGTTATTATGAAGTAACCGCGAACGCCGACCAGGGCCAGGCCCACCTCTCGCCTAGGTGGTCTCAACCTACCCTGTCGCTCCACCATAAAGTAATAGTCGGGGGCTGTCGGGAACCCAGGCCCACCTCTACCGGGATGGAGCCACTGTCCTTCCAAATTTCACATCGAATCACTTATGGTACTCAACAAGCTGACCCGACTTTAATCAAGATCAGATAATATGTGTATATGTATAGTATATACCCGTGATCACCTCTCGAGTGATCACGGCCCAATCAGATAGCAAGGCGTACTAACAAGAATGTAGGGCCAATGATGATAAACTAGCATCCTATACTAAGCATTTAGGATTGCGGTAAGGTATCAATGATCAGAGTAACAATGACAAAGCTATGCAATGTAATAGGAGTAACCGAATAGTAACATGCTACACTTCTCTGATGCAAGCAGTAGAGGGTAGAATAGGCGATATCTGGTGATCAAACGGGGGGTTGCCAGGTTGCTCTGGCAAGAAGGGTTCGTCGTCGATGTAGTCGATCATAGGGGTACCGGCAGCGGCCTCGGGGTCTACCAGAAAGAAGTAAGAAATGGGAACACAATAAATAACAGAGCAATCAAAGCATCACAAAGCATAACATGTCAATACGCGGTGCTAGGTGTGCCATAACGCAGTGCGAGGTGATACCGGCGAAGGGGGAAAACATCCGGGAAAGCATTCCCGGCGTTTCGCGTTTTCGAACAGATGAACCGGAGGTGAAATATTGCGGGTTTGCTATTCTAGGGACATGTGGTTGACGAACGGGCTGCGTATTCGTATTCGTCTCGTCGTTCTGCGCAACTTTCATGTACAAAGTATTTTCATCCGAGTTACGGATTATTTATTATTAATTTTCAAAGTTTTAATCATTTTTTGAATTTATTTTAATTCAAATAGAAGCTAAATGCTATAAGTACTCCAGCTCTGTACATGATGTGTACCCAGATGTCGACAGTGGGATATAGGGGGCCAAATGACCGGTCAAAGCTTGATCGTCAATGTGGTGGGCCCTCGTCATTCTCTCGATTTACCTAATTATAGTTTAATTAGTTAACTAGCAGGTTAACTAAAGTTAAGTTAATTAAGCATCTTAATTAATTGATTAACTTTAATTCTTTTTATAATTACTTTTTTATCATTTTCTGGGGCAGGTCCCACTTGTCATTCGGACAGGGGCCTTAACGGGTCACGGGTGGCGGTTCTCGCGCTAGCTCGCCCGGCTGGCGCCGCGTCTGCTGGTGAAGGGGGCCGCGATAGTGGCCGGAGGGGCGGCACAGCGAGGTGCGGTGGTGTGAGCGGCGCGCACTAGGTCGCGGCTGGGCGAGCACGCGCGACAACTGGCACGGTCGGACGCGGCTAGAGGCCCGCGAGAGCGGCCATGGAACGGGCGGCGCCGCGATGGACGGGCGTGGTCAAGGCCAGGTAGCGCGCGCCCGCGTGAGGGGAACGGGCGACGATGGCAGCGAGACGCGGGCGCGACAGACGGGCGCGGCGATGCTGGTTTGGGTGTGCCCGGCGTGGTGGCTACAAGCAGCGATTTACGAGGGCGGGACCGCAAGGAAGCGAGGGCAGAGGAGGGAAGAAGAAGGGGTCCTCACATGCGAGGAGGGAAGGGGACGACGAGGCCTGGTGAGGCCTACGGGGAGGAGGACGAGGAAGTGGGCGACAAAGGCGGTCCAACGAGGTAGTCCAACGACGACGGGCGACGGCGTCGGGTCGGGGCGGAGGAGCTTCGGGCGGCGGGGACAAGATGATGTAGAGGCGTCCGACGAGGTGGAGGTAGATGAGGGGGTGGCTCCGGCGATCATGGACGGCGATGGCGGTTCCGTGCCCCGATCCAGAACGAGCACTGAGGGGGAGGGGAACGGGCTCGATCCATATCCAGCGAGGGTGGGGGAGAACGAGAGAGAGACGTGGGGGAGTGGGGTAGTTGGGCTAGGGTTACGGGGGAGTGAGGTTATACAGCCAGGGTGTGCCGGCTGGGCCGTGGGGGTGGCTAGCTGGGCCTGTTGGCCCAGTTGGCCAGGGGGTCCTCTTTTGTTTTTAGTCTCTCTTTTTTTGTAATGTTTTCTTTTAGTTTCTAATTTATTTTAGTTTTAAAAAATATAAAAACAGTTCATATATTAGTACTATTAATTATGCTACTACCCCATTAACTTTTGGGCAACTAAATGAATGGTTTAATATTTTATGAATTACAAAAGGCAATTATTTAATTGTTTTACCTATTATTTTAAATATTTAAGTGCAACTAAATTTTTATAAAAATGTAGTTTCTCCACCATTATTACTTAGGATTTATTTGTCCCATTTTGAACATTTTAGTTTTAGTGTTTCAAAACATTTAATGTTTTACTTGATTTTCAAATTTGAATTTGGATCGGTTTCGAACTAACGCGAGATTAACAACAGTAACCGAGGTGACGTGGCATCATTAGCGTGGAATTACTGTAGCTTAATTATCCGGGAGTCATAATTCTCCTCCACTACAAGAAATCTCGTCCCGAGATTTAAGAGGTAGTGAAAGGGGGAAGGTTTGGTAACGAATCTAGCGGGTCTTCTCATCCTGGCTTGCTCTTCCCGAAGAGGCTGGTCCAATACATTGATGTCTTCATTTCTCCGCTTCAGGTTATCATGATGAAGTCGGCGTCCTTTCTTCAGGAACCCCATCGTACTTACAAAAGAATAAAGGGTGGGCATACCGAGAAAAAACTCTACAAGGTCGATAATCTGGTCGATAACATCGAGGAAGGTGGAAAAGTAACTCTCGAATTGAAACTTATGAAAATATCGAGAGCAAAGTAAGAAGGTATCATGGGAAGTTTCGAGCGGCGTGCAATCGTCCGATGCCCTCAAATAGGTGTGAAAGGGACTCAAAGCAATGGGAATAAGTATTGTGTCTGATACCAGAATTGATGGTTTCTCAGAAGGTGGCTCATGAATTACATATGAAGCCAAACCTGAGGAAAACAAAGGACGCATGTGAGAGTCGCTCGATCCGCGGAACTATGGGTTATGGGCCCACCATGTGGGCTAAAGTAGGAAGGGCGGTGACGTCTTGCACGATCGTGCAAGCAAGACGTGTCAGAGCATAGCCTGTCAGTTATGTTGGCAACAACGCCGGTACCAAGGGCGAGGGACGAAGAGAACCATTCTCCTGCTCGTTGAACGAGCCGGACCATTAGGCAAAGTTCTCGTCCATCGATGGTGACCGGAATGTCATCAACAATAGTAATAGGGTCTTACCGACATGATTGTACACCTAGGTGTTTACATAAGGTAAGAATATTATCGCTAGATCATATAGATCACCGTAAAGGTTAAACAAAACAATGGAAAGAAAAAGGTGATCATCGATTAAATGGAATAATGGAAAGAAAATGTGTTTAAACACATTATTCGTGAGGTATATCCTTCCTAAGGACAAACAGAGCATGATATCCACGATGTGATATAATGTAGAAAACCTCAGAGGAAACGGGGAGAAATTTCATGACATTACCCAGACAAATGTGTTTGGATAATTTGATAAAGAAAATTTAGCATTGCGTTCAAATGTTCTTATTGAAAATCAGAGTACCACATACATGCTTCGAGATAGCATTGACATGGTCATCATGTAAGTGGCAGATTTTGGATACACAAATGACCCATCAGGAACAACTTATAGAATAAGTCTTACAATTTCCTCATGGAAGAATAGTTATCCTTGAAAAAGAATTTATAACGATAGGTCCTCCAGCCATGGGGGTGCTAGGCATGGCATCATATTACCGGGTCATCAACGGACCAACATCATAACTCCTCGAAAGTTGTCCCAACCATCATATCTAACCGAGATTCAGATCCGATTGGTGTCATGATACCTCAGACTCAGGATGTCCGAGAAGAAAAGGTGCAACACAAATTGACGAAATGACATTGCAAGATTCTCGGAAAATGAGCCATAGAAGCGAGTCCCAAACAAGGGTTCATCAATAAACCAAGGAGAGGATGAGGAGGTGGCTGATGGACTCAATGACAATTCATCAAGATTTCCAAAAGGATGGATTTCCAAAATTAGGTGAACAAGGAGATAACATTTGTCAGATCAAATGATATAATGATGTATGATCAAAGAAAACATACACAATTAAACATGGGTTGAAAAGTGCACCCGAAAATCTGGACTAGGTAGCACGATCAATGTTTGAATGATGATTCAATAAGCAATAGACTTAGAATGAAGCTATCGACCATTAACGTCAAAGCAATAGGGTTGCTAGAATTTTTTTAAATTTTACACATCACAGACCACTTGTCGGTATTCCGGTTAGAAACAACACGAGAAAGAATGGCGATGGTGAGAAGTACCACTATACCAAGAATTCTTAAGAGATGGTGAAATTCTCGCTTCATTCTTGACATAAAAGATGGCAATACTCAAAGGTAAAGGGAAAAAATGCTGGATAGCAAGGATCTCAAGGTATAACACAAAATATGAAAAAGTTTGTGTTGAACGGAAGGCAATAAAGTAGTCGATGATAAAAAAAATCATCGAGGGCAAGGATGGTATTTATCATCATGAATTCAATTGATATCCTAGAAGAGCTCAGAATGCTGATGATGATCACTACACATTTGGCGAGATATCTCATGAAGATGTAATCGATCGACGATGACATCAAGTTGAAGGAATGATGAAGCTTAAAGGTTATTGGGACCATGGTACGACACAAACTCGAAATCAAGTTTGTTGTTCAAGGAGAAATGCTATGACAAGGAATATCGATGTAAGATTAGCTCATCATTTAAATTTGTGCTCCGAGAAGAACCAGATAGCACAGTTAAATTTAGCATGATAATGATGTAGCCGATAAGGCTAGGAATGACATGATGGAGTATTAAACTCGTAAGCAATGAAGATTACTAAGAGTTGTCGAATCATAGTGCGGACTCGATTCACTATTAGGTGTTCTTGCTGTCGACAACCCAAAACTCATGGAGTGACTATGATAGTGAAAGGTATTACTTTTGGAAATATGCCCTAGAGGCAATAATAAAAGTATTATTATATTTCAATGTTCATGATAATTGTTTGTTTTTTGTTCATGCTATAACTGTGTTATCCGGAAATCGTAATACACGTGAACACTTAGACCCCAATATGTCCCTAGTGAGCCTCTAGTCGACTAGCCCACAGATCAATAGATGGTCATGGTTTCGACTATGGACATTGGATGTCGTTGATAACGGATCACATCATTAGGAGAATGATGTGATGGACAAGACCCAATCCTAAGCATAGCATAAAAGATCGATAGTTCGCTTGCTAGAAGCTTTGCCAATGTCAAGTATCTCTTCCTTCGACCATGAGATCGTAACTCCTGTTACCGAGGAGTGCCTTGGTGTATCAAACGTCACAACGAATCGGGTGACTATAAAGGTGCATTACAGGTATCTCCGAAAGTATCTGCTGGGTTGACACGGATCGAGATCGGATTTGTCACTCCGCATGACGGAGAGGTATCTCGGGCCCACTCGGTAATGCATCATCATAATGAGCTCAATGTGACCAAGGTGTTGGTCACGGATCATGCATTACGGATTTAGTAAAAGTGACTTGCCGTAACGAGACCGAACAAGGTATTGGGATACCGACGATCGAAGTCTCGCAAGTAACGCATCGATTGACAAAGGAATTGCATATGTGGTTTGATCAATCTCGACATCGTGGTTCAACCGATGAAATCATCGAGGAGCATGTGGGAGCCAACATGGGTATCTAGACCTCGCTGTTGGTTATTGCCCGAGAGTCGCCTCGTCATGTTGCAGGTCTCCCAACCCATAGGGTCTACACACTTAAGGTTCGTGACGCTTAGGGTTAGTAGGAAGACTAGTATGTGATACCGAATGTTTTTCGAGTCCTGATGAGATCCCTGACGCCACGAGGAGTTTAGGAATGGTCCGGAGGTAAAGAATAATATATAGGAAGTGGTATTTCGCCATCGGGAAAGTTTCGGGGTCTCCCGATAATGTACCGGGACCACCGGAAGGGTCCCTGGGTCCACCGGTGGGGCCACCTATCCCGGAGGGCCCCATGGGCTGAAGTGGAGCGAACCAGCCCATAGTGGGCTGGTGCGCCTCAGGCCCACCTCGCGTAGGGTTGAAACCCTAGGGGGGGCGCCCACTTGGCTTGGGGGCACTCCACCCCTTGTCCGCCGCCCGGAGATTGGATCTCAGGGGCCGGGCCCTCGGGGCCTATATAAAGGGGGAGGGAGGGGCTGTTGTACCCATCTCCAAGGCGCAGCCCTCCCTCCCCAACACCTCTCCTCCTCCGCAAGCGCCGGGCGGCCTCGCCGAGTATCGCTCTCCACCATCACCACGCCGTCGTGCTGCCGGTGGAGCTGTCTTCCTCAACCTCTCCTTCCTCCTTGCTGGATCAAGACGGAGGGGCCTTCACCCGTGCCGTACGTGTGTTGAACGCGGAGGTGCTGTCCGTTCAGCACTTGGACATCGGTGATCTGAATCACGTTCGAGTTCGACTCCATCATCACCTTGCAAGCTTCCGCACGCGATCTGCAAGTGGTATGTAGATGCAAACTCTCTCCCATGACTCGTTGCTTAGATGAACTCATAGATGGATCTTGGTGAAACCGTAGGAAAATTTTTAATTTTCTGCAACGTTCCCCAACATTGGTATCATGAGCTAGGTCTATGCGTAGTTCTCTAATGCACGAGTAGAACACAATTTGTTGTGGGCGTTGATCTTGTCATCTTACTTGCCTCTACTAGTCTTTTCTTGCTCAACGGTATTGTGGGATGAAGCGCCCGACCAACCTTACACGACGCTTACGTGAGACCGGTTCCACCGATCGACATGCACTAGTTGCATAAGGTGGCTGGCGGTGTCTGTCTCTCCCATTTTAGTTGGAGCGGATTTGATGAACAAGGCCCTTATGAAGGGTAAATATAAGTTGACAAAATCACGTTGTGGTGATTCGTAGGTAAGAAAACGTTCTTTCTAGAACCCAATCACAACCACGTAAAAGATGCAACAACAATTAGAGGACGTCTAACTTGTTTTTGCAGCGATTGATCATGTGATGTGATATGGCCAGAAGTTGTGATGAATGATGAATTGTGATGTATGAGATCATGTTCTTGTAATAGGATTCACGACTTGCATGTCGATGAGTATGACAACCGGCAGGAGCCATAGGAGTTGTCTTTATTTTTTGTATGACCTGCGTGTCATTGAAGAACGCCATGTAAACTACTTTACTTCATTACTAAACGCTGTTAGTCATAGAAGTAGAAGTAGTCGCTGGCGGACAACTTCATGGAGACACGATGTTGGAGATCATGATGATGGAGATCATGGTGTCAAGCCGGTGACAAGATGATCATGGAGCCCCAAGATGGAGATCAATGGAGCTTGATGATATTGGCCATATCATGTCACAACTATATAATTGCATGTGATGTTTATTATGTTTATGCATCTTGTTTACTTAGGACGACGGTAGTAAATAAGATGATCCCTTACAAAATTTCAAGAAGTGTTCTCCCTAATCTGCACCGCTGCTACAGTTCGTCGCTTCTAAGCACCACGTGATGATCGGGTGTGATGGATTCTACGCTCACATACAACGGTGTAAGACAGTTTTACACAGAAAAACACTTAGGGTTAACTTGACGAGCCTAGCATGTGCGCACATGGCCTCGAACACGGAGACCGAAGGTCGAACACGAGTCGTATGGAAGATACGATCAACATGAAGATGTTCACCGACGATGACTAGTCCGTCTCACATGATGATCGGACACGGCTAGTCGACTCGGATCGTATCACTTAGATGACTAGAGGGATGTCTAATCTAAGTGGGAGTTCATAATTTGATTAGAACTTTATTATCATGAACTTAGTCTAAAACCTTGCAAATATGTCTTGTAGATCAATGGCCAACGCTAATGTCAACATGAACTTCAACGCGCTCCTAGAGAAAACCAAGCTGAAAGATGATGGCAGCAACTATACGGATCGGGTCCGAACCCGAGGATCATCCTCATAGCTGCCAGAAACAAGATGTCCTAGAAGCACCGTTAGGTGACCCACCTGTTCTCCCAAAGACCGCAAGACGATTTAAACGCTTATGACTCGCTCGATGATTACCCTCGCTCAAAGGCGGCATGCTCTACAGCTTAGAACCGGGCTCCAAAAGCGTTTTGAGCATCACGGAGCATATGAGATGTTCAAGAGCTGAAACTAGTTTTCCAAGCTCATGCCCGGTCGAGAGATATGATGTCTCCGACAAGTTCTACAGCTTGTAAGATGGAGGAAAACAGTTCACAAGGAGCACATCCTCAAGATGTCCGTTGCACAACCGTATGACCCAACTGAACATTAACCTCCCTGATGAGGCGGTCATCGATGAATCCTCCGCCGCTTCCACCAAGCTACAAGAGCTTTGTGATGAACTACAACATGCAGGGATGGTGAAGACCATTCCTCGAAGTGTACTCACGTCAAGTCAGCAGAGGCTGAAATCAAGAAAGAACATCAAGTGTTGATGGTCAATAAGACCACTAAGTTCAAGAAGGGCAAGGGAAGAAGAACTTCAAGAAGGACGGCAAAGATGTTGCCGCCGCCCGTAAGCCAGCTTGCCGGAAGATGTCAAAGAATGGACCCAAGCCCGAGATCGAGCGCTTTTATTGCAAGGGAAGGGTCACCGAAGCGGAACTGCCCCAAATACTTAGCGGATAAGAAGGCCGCAACACCAAAGGTATATTTGATATACATGTAATTGATGTGTACCTTACCAAGACTCATAGTAACTCCCGGTATTTGATACCGTGCCGCTGTTCATATTTATAACTCACAGCAGAGCTGCGGAATAAACGGAGACCGGCGAAGGACGAGGTGACGGCGCGCTGCCGTGAATGGTTCCAGAGTCGATGTGATCGCCGCCGCACGCTGCCTCTACATTTACCCACGGATTAGTTTTGAACCTTAATAATTGTTATTTAGTGCCAAGTTTGAGCATGAACATTGTATCCGGATCTCGCTTGATACGAGATGGCTACTCATTTAAGTCCGAGAATAATGGTTGTTCGATTTATATGAGAGATATGCTTTATGGTCATGTCCGATGGTCAATGGTTTATTCTAATGAATCTCGAGCGTAATATTACACATGTTCATAGTGTGGATGCCAAAAGATGTAAAGTTGATAACGATAGTCCCACATACTTGTGGCATCGCCGCTTGGTCACATTGGTGTCAAGCGCATGAAGAAGCTCCATGCCGATGGACTTTAGAGTCTCTTGATTATGAATCGCTTGACACATGTGAACCTTGCCTCTTAGGCAAATGACCAAGACTCCGCTTCTCCGAACAATGGAGCGAGCAACCAACTTGTTGGAAATCATACATACCGATGTAAAAGCGGTCCAATGAGCGTTGAGGCTCGTGGAGGATATCATTATGTTCTCACTCTCACCGATGACTTGAGTAGATATGGGTATGTCTACTTAATGAAACACAAGTCCGAGACCTTTGAAAAGTTCAAGGAATTTCAGAATGAGGTGGAGAATCAACGGACCAAAGATAAAGTTCCTACGATCGATCGTGGAGGAGAATACTTAAGTCACTTAATTTGGCACACACTTAAAGAAATGTGGAATCATTTCACAACTCACGCCTACCGAACACCTCAAATAAACGGTGTGTCCGAACGTCGAATCGCACTCTATTGGATATGGTGCGGTCTATGATGTCTCTTACCGATTTACCGCTATCATTTTGGGGATACGCCTAGAGACAGCTACATTCACTTTAAATAGGGCACCGCCTAAACTGCTGAGACGACACCATATGAATTATGGTTTGGGAAGAAACCTAAGCTATCGCTTCTAAAAGTTTGGGGATGCGATGCTTATGTCAAGAAACTTCAACCCGAAAAGCTCGAACCCAAGTCGGAAAATGCGATTCATAGGATACCCTAAGGAAACCGCGGGTATACCTTCTACTTAAGATCCAAGGCAAGATCTTTGTTGCCAAGAACGGATGCTTTCGAAAAGAGTTTCTCTCAAAGAAGTAAGTGGAGGAAAGTAGAACTCGGCGAAGTACTACCTCTCGAACGGGAAAGTAGTGCATAAGCAGAAACCGCTCTCGTAATGCCCACACGAATCAAGAGGAAACCAATGATGATGATCAAGGTACTTCGGATCAAGTTGCTACCGAACTTCAGAGGTCCATTAAGGACACGCTCCGCACTGAGTGGTACGGCAACCCTGTCCCGGAAATCATGTTGTTAGACAACGTGAACCTTCAACTATGAAGAAGCGATGGCGGGCCCGATTCCAACAAATGGCTTGAAGCCATGAAACCGAGATAGAATCCATGTATGAAAACAAAGTATGGACTTTGACAGACTTGCCCAATGATCGCAGCAATAGAAAACAAATGGATTTTTAAGAAGAAGACGGACGCGATGGTAATGTTACCATCTATAAAGCTCGACTTGTCGCTAAGGGTTATCGACAAGTTCAAGGGATTGACTACGACGAGACATTCTCTCCCGTAGCGGCTGAAGTCCGTCTCAATCATGTTAGCAATTGCCGCATACTATGATTATGAGATATGGCGATGGACGCCAAAACGGCATTCCTTAACGGACATCTTAAGGAAGAGCTATATATGATGCAGCCGAAGGTTTTGTCGATCCTAAGAACGCTAACAAAGTATGCAAGCTCCAATGATCCATTTATGGACTGGTGCAAGCATCTCGAGTTAGACATTCGCTGATGAGATGATCAAAGCGCTTAGTTTATGCAGACTTATGGAGAAGCTCATGCTATAAGAAAGTGAGTGGGAGCTCAGAGCATTTCTCCTATTATATGTAGATAACATACTCTTGATGGGAAATGATACAAAACTTGGATAGCATAAAGGCCTACTTGAATAAGTGCTTTTCAATGAAGGACCTTGGAGAAGTTGCTTATATATTAGGCATCAAGATCTATAGGATAGATCGAGACGCCTCATAGGTCTTTCACAAAGCACATACCTTGATAAGATTTTGAAGAGGTTCAAATGGATCAGTCCAAGAAAGTGTTCTTGCCTATGTTACAAGGTGTGAGATTGAGCTCACTACCACCCACCACGGCAAAAGATAAAGAAGAGATGAGTGTCATCCTCTATGCTTCAGCCATAGGATCTATTATGTATGCCATGTCTGTGTACTGCACTCGATGTAAACCTTGCCGTAAGTTTGGCTGCAAGATACCAAAGTAATCCCGCAAGGAACACTAGACAGCGGTCAAGAATATCCCAAGCACCTAAAAGGACAAAGGACATGTTTCGCTTATGGAGGAGACGAAGAGCTCGTCAGAAGGGTTACGCCGACGCTTAGCTTCGACTCAGATCCGATGACTCTAAGTCACAAACCGGATACGTATATGTTGAATGGTGGAGCAAGAAGCTGGTGCAGCTGTAAGCGAGCGCCGTGGCGGGATCTACGTGAAGCGGAGTACATGGCAGCCTCGGAGGCAGCGATGAAGCGATTTGGGTGAAGGAGTTCATCACCGACCTAGGAGTCATACCCAATGCGTCGGGCCGATCAAACTCTTCGCGGACAACACCGAGCTATTGCCCTTGCCAAGGAGCCCAGGTTTCACAAGAAGACCAGCACATCAAGTTGCCGCTTCAACTCCATCCGTGAAAATGTTCAAGATGGAGACATAGAGATTTGCAAAGTGCACACGGATCTGAATGTCGCAGATCCGCTGACTAAACCTCTCTCAGGCAAAACATGATCAACACCGTAACTCTATGGGTGTTCGATTCATCACAATGTAACTAGATTAGTGACTCTAGTGCAAGTGGGAGATGTTGGAAATATGCCCTAGAGGCAATAATAAAAGTATTATTATATTTCAATGTTCATGATAATTGTTTTTGTTCATGCTATAACCGTGTTATCCGGAAATTGTAATACACGTGAACACTTAGACCCCAATATGTCCCTAGTGAGCCTCTAGTTGACTAGCCTGCACAGATCAATAGATGGTCATGGTTTCGACTATGGACATTGGATGTCGTTGATAACGGATCACATCATTAGGAGAATGATGTGATGGACAAGACCCAATCCTAAGCATAGCATAAAAGATCGATAGTTCGCTTGCTAGAAGCTTTGCCAATGTCAAGTATCTCTTCCTTCGACCATGAGATCGTAACTCCCGTTACCGTAGGAGTGCCTTTGGTGTATCAAACGTCACAACGAATCGGGTGACTATAAAGGTGCATTACAGTATCTCCGAAAGTATCTGCGGTTGACACGGATCGAGATCGATTTGTCATCCGTATGACGGAGAGGTATCTTCGCCCACTCGGTAATGCATCATCATAATGAGCTCAATGTGACCAAGGTGTTGGTCACGGATCATGCATTACGGTACGAGTAAAAGTGACTTGCCGGTAACGAGACCGAACAAGGTATTGGGATACCGACGATCGAAGTCTCGCAAGTAACGCATCGATTGACAAAGGGAATTGCATATGTGGTTTGATCAATCTCGACATCGTGGTTCAACCGATGAAATCATCGAGGAGCATGTGGGAGCCAACACGGGTATCCGCACTCGCTGTTGGTTATTTCCCAGAGTCGCCTCGTCATGTTCAAGGTTCCGAACCCGTAGGGTCTACACACTTAAGGTTCGGTGACGCTTAGGGTTAGTAGGAAGACTAGTATGTGAATACCGAATGTTGTTCGAGTCCTGATGAGATCCCTGACGCCACGAGGAGTTTCGGAATGGTCCGGAGGTAAAGAATAATATATAGGAAGTGGTATTTCGCCATCGGAAAGTTTCGGGTCTCCCAGAATGTACCGGACCACCGGAAGGGTCCCGGGTCCACCGGTGGGGCCACCTATCCCGGAGGGCCCCATGGGCTGAAGTGGGAGGAACCAGCCCATAGTGGGCTGGTGCGCCTCAGGCCCACCTCGCGCCTAGGGTTGAAACCCTAGGGGGGGGGGCGCCCACTGGCTTGGGGGCACTCCACCTCTTGTCGCCGCCTCGGAGATTGGATCTCAGGGGGCGCCTTTGGGGGCCTATATAAAGGGGAGGGAGGGGGCTGCTGTACCCATCTCCAAGGCGCAGCCCCACCCTCCCCAACACCTCTCCTCCTCCGCAAACGCCGGGCGGCCCTCGCCGAGTATCGCTTCCACCATCACCACGCCGTCAGGCCGCCGGTGGAGCTGTCTTCTCAACCTCTCCTTCCTCCTTGCTGGATCAAGACGGAGGGACGCCACCCGTGCCGCACGTGTGTTGAACGCGAGGTGCTGTCCGCTCAGACTTGGACATCGGTGATCTGAATCACGCTCGAGTACGACTCCATCATCACCTTGCAAGCTTCGCGACGCGATCTACAAGTGGTATGTAGATGCAAACTCTCCCATGACTCATTGCTTAGATGAACTCATAGATGGATCTTGGTGAAACCGTAGGAAAAATTTTAATTTTCTGCAACGTTCCCCAACAATTACTTCGACACAAATTCATAAGATGTACTGCAATGGCATGATATCCTCGAGATTCCAGGGAGATAATACTCGAAGGCATATCAAATTAAAGGTTGAAGTGGAGTGTATTGATCTATAGAAGACAAGCGCTTTTACTTGTCTGAGAAATGGAATCAAAGGAAGAAATTATGGTCGGAACCACGATTGCAAAGGATCAATTCATACATCCAGATGATATCTTCAAGGAAATAGTTATTATTGCAAGAAGCTTCCATGATAGGATCTACCTCGTGTCCATGGGCATGAACACAAAGGTTCAAGGTCGACTCCCACTTCGTCAATGCATAACCTTCCATTCACCTCTCGTATTTCAAAAATGACATTAGTTGTTGAAAGTTTTACCTGCTGCAATACCAGATAAGTATGACCCGTGAAATCTTTCGGGTTCACACGGATTAGGGAACGCGCAGATTCAACCCATCAGGGCATCTTAGGAACATATACCACAAACTTCAATAGTAATTAACACAAGCTCGATAGTAGAGCATGGGTGACAAAAGGAGAGGATACAATTTACCGAATGCATTATGTATCAGGGAAAGATCTTCTCGAGGTTTTTGTAAACGAAGGACACTGTCGGATGATATTACAACAAAGGATCTGACGGTCCATAGCGGAGCTGATGTGAGTATCGGCACACAAGCTGAGGAAGAAACAATACGAAGGCATTGTATTATAGAAGCAACTAACTAATTCAAAGCTCACATGAAAAGGAATTATGATTTCCAAATCAAAGGATCAGAAGCAAACGCTCTGATTAGGGATGGATAAGTTGAGTAAGCTTAGGGGTAAAATCGTCAACAATTTGATTGGTCGAGATCCAACTCATGTTTAAAATGATGTCTGAGCCGGAAGGATGAATTCTAGGATCTGATTGAGGATTGCGAGCATTCGCAACATATTGAATCAACGGACTTAAAATGAAAATGACATGGGAGGCCACTAAGATTACGAGATTTATGGTATTAACCATAACACAAGCAAGCAAAATTTTCAAGAGCAATAGGCTGCTTAGGGTTTTCGGAAGATTGAAGGGCATTTTGGAGACTTGTGTGAAATACGTGAATCAACTAGGGATGAGCAGATACTCAGTAAGTGCGAGAATTATCTGTAGGGGTATTCAGGTGACAAAGAACAGCAAGATAGTAAGCTCAAAGGATTCTCGGATCAATAGATAGAATTTTGGGATATCTTGTAGTAACAAGATCAACTGGGAAACGTTGTATGAATGGCGAGTATACATGGTTATCCATAGGAGTTTATCGATGAAAGGGAATTGTAAAAGCGATGCCATAAAGTCTTGAGAGAACATCGGAGAGTATCTTTGGATTCTTTTGGTGCAGCAGTCGATCATCTGTAATAAGGGGCTCTCCGGGAGAAAGTTTTTATGAGAACCTAATGTTAGAGTTAGTAAATTAGTTTAACCAGAGTAGGAGAGAGTAGAGAGCCCCAGAGTAAAGGTCGAGGAGTAAAAGATCCTAATACCACCCAATGGCAACGTGGGCCCGTAAGACTCACAACCATGTTAGTAAAAGTTTTGTAATGACTAGACTCGACTTCGGCCAAAGAGTTTGGAAGGGGGATTCCTACAGGCAGTCGGCTCTAATACCAACTTTATTAAGAGGTGGCGCCATCCCCACAGTTTAATTAATTAATTAACTTTAATTCTTTTTATTATTACTTTTTTATCGTTTTCTGGGGCGGGTCCCACTTGTCATTCGGACAGGGGCCTTAACGGGTCGCGGGTGGTGGTTCACGGGCGCCAGCCCACCCGACAGGGCGCTGCGGCCAGCGGGTGAAGGGGGCCGGCGAAAGTAGCCGGAGCGGGGCGGCACAGCAAGGTGCGGTGGTCTGAGCGGGCACGCACTAGGTCGCGGCTAGGTGAGCACGCGCGACAACTGGCACGGCCGGACGCGGCCAGAGGCCCGCAAGCGCGGCTAGGGAACGTGGAGGGCGCCGTGATGGACGGGCGTGGTCGACGCGCTGGTAGCGTGAGCGCCCGCACGAAGGGGAACGGGGTGACGACGGCAGTGAGACGCGGCGCGGGACAGACGGGCGCGGCATCGCTGGGTTCGGTGTGCCCGGGCGCAGGCTATGGGCAGCAGCGACGAGGGCGGGGACCGTGCGGAAGCGAGGGCAGAGGAGGGAAGGAGAAGGGGTCCTCACGTGCGAGGAGGGAATGAGACGACGAGGCCTGGTGAGGCCAACGGGGAGGAGGACGAGGAAGAGGGCGACGAAGGCGGTCCAACGAGGTGGTCGGACGACGACGGGCGACGGCGTCGGGTCAGGGCGGAGGAGCTTCGGGCGGCGGGGACAAGATGATGTAGAAGCGTCCGACAAGGTGGAGGTAGATGAGGGGGGTGGCTCCGGCGATCGTGGACGGCGGTTCCCTGCCTTGATACGTCTTCGTCGTATCTACTTTTCCAAACAGTTTTGCCCTTGTTTTGGACTCTAACTTGTATGATTTGAATGGAACTAACCCGGACTAACGATGTTTTCAGCAGAATTGCCATGGTGTTGTTTTATGTGCGAAAATAAAAGTTCTCGAATGACCAAACTCCACGGAACACCTTAGAAAAACAATAAAAATCCTCGCCAAAGATGAAGACCGGGGCCCACACTGTCCACGAGGGTGGGCGCCGGCGCCGCCTACCTCATGGGGCCCTCGTGGCCCTCCGACACCAACTCCAACTCTATATATTGGCTTTCAGGAGAAAAAATCGAGAGTAGAAATAATCGCTTTTACGATACGGAGCCGCCGCCAAGCCCTAATCTCTTGGGAGGTCTCGATCCGAACCGCTCGGGCTCCAGATAGGGGATTCGTCGCCATCGTCATCATCAACCATCCTCCATCACCAATTTCATGATGCTCACCGCCGTGCGTGAGTAATTGCATCATGGGCTTGCTGGACGGAGATGGGTTGGATGACATTTATCATGTAATCGAGTTAGTTTTGTTAGTGTTTGATCCCTAGTATCCATTATGTTCACCTCTCGAGTGATCACGGCCCAATCGTATAAAGGCGGACTAACAAGAATGTAGGGCCAATGATGATAAACTAGCATCCTATACTAAGCATTTAGGATTGCGGTAAGGTATCAATATTTATGTAACAATGACAGGCTATGTGAGAATAGGAGTAACGAATAGTAACATGCTACACTTCTCGATGCAAGCGATGAGGGTAGAATAGCGATATCCGTGATCAAGCGGGGTTGCCGAGTTGCTCGGCAAGAAGGGTTCGTCGTCGATGTAGTCGATCATAGGGGTACGGCGGCCTCGGGGTCTACGAGAAAAGAAGTAAGAAATGGGAACACAATAAATATGAGCAATCAAAGCATCACAAAGCATAACATGTCAATGGCAGTGCTAGGTGTGCCATAGCAGGTCGAGGTGATCTGGTGAAGGGAAAACATCCGGAAAGCATTCCCGGCGTTTAGCGTTCGAGCAGAGATGAACCGGAGGTGAAATATTGCGGGTTTGCTATTCTAGGGACATGTGGTTGATGAACGGGCTGCGTATTCGTATTCGTCTCGTCGTTCTGCGCAACTTTCATGTACAAAGTATTTTCATCCGAGTTACGGATTATTTATTATTAATTTTCAAAGTTTTAATCATTTTTTGAATTTATTTTAATTGAAATAGAAGCTAAAATGCTACAGTACCCAGCTCTGTGTACAGATGTGTACCCAGATCTTGACAAGTGGGACAAGGGGGCCCAGTTGACGGTCAAAGCTTGGTAGTCGGCGAGGTGGAACCCCTGTCATTCTCTGATTTACCTAATTATAGTTTAATTAGTTAACTAGCGAGTTAACTAAAGTTAAGTTAATTAAGCATCTTAATTAATTGATTAACTTTAATTCTTTTTATAATTACTTTTTATCATTTTACGGGGCAGGTCCCACTTGTCATTGGACAGGGGCCTTAGTCCGGTGGCGGTTCTCGCCCTTCTTGCGCCCGGCCTTCTGACAGCGAGTGAAGGCGGCGATAGTGGCGAGTAGGCGGCCTGGCGAGTGCGGTGGTGTGGCGGCGCGCACTAGGTCATGTTGGCGGCACTGTACGACAAGCGCGCGCCTGATCGGGCAGCTAGAGCGCGAGCGGCCATGGGCGTGGCGGCGCCGCGATGGACGGCGTGGTCGGCGCTGGTAGCCGCGCCAGCGTGGAAAACGAGCGGCGATGCGGCGAGGCGCAGCGGCAGAGACGAGCAGGCGCGCGGTTTATGCCCGGCGTGGTAGCCAGGCGGCGGCAACGGCGAGGGCCGTCTGCGAAGCGAGCGAAGGAAGAAGAAGGGTCCTCACATGCGAGGAGGAAGGGGCGAGGCTGGTGAGCCCTGGGGAAGGGCGAGAGTGGGCGACAAAAGCGGTCCAGGTAGTCCAACGACGACAGCGACGTCGGGTGAGCGGAGGAGCTTGAGGCGGCGGGGACAAGATGATGTAGAGGTCCGCCGAGGTGGAGGTAGATGAGGTGGCTCGGCGATCATGGGCGGCGATGGCGGTTCCGTGCCCGATCGAGCAAGCCGAGGGAGGAGGCAGGCTCGATCCATATCCCGAGGTGGGGAGAGCGAGAGAGCGTGGGGGAGTGGTAGTTGGGCTAGGGTTACGGGGAGTGAGGTTATACAGCCGGGTGTGCCGGTGGGCCGTGGGAGGTAATAGTGGGCTGTTGGCCCGATTGGCGAGGTCCTCTTTGTTTTAGTCTCTCTTTTTGTAATGTTTTCTTTTAGTTTCTAATTTATTTTAGTTTTAAAAAATATAAAACAGTTCATATATTAGTACTATTAATTATGCTACTACCCCATTAACTTTTAGGCGACTAAATGAATGGTTTAATATTTTATGAATTACAAAAATTATTTAATTGTTTTACCTATTATTTTAAATATTTAAGTGCAACTAAATTTTTATAAAAATGTAGTTTCTCCACCATTATTACTTAGGATTTATTTGTCCCATTTTGAACATTTTAGTTTTAGTGTTTCAAAACATTTAATGTTTTACTTGATTTTCAAATTTGAATTTGGATCGGTTTGAACTAACGAGATTACATGATAACCGAGGTGGCGTGGCATCATTAGCGTGGAATTACTGTGCTTAATTATCCGGAGTCATAATTCTCCTCCACTTAAGAAATCTCGTCCGAGATTTAAGAGGTAGTGAAAGGGGAAGGTTTATGTGAATCTAGCGGGTCTTCATCACTGCTTGCTCTTCCGAAGAGGCTGGTCCAATACATTGATGTCTTCATTTCTCCTTGAGTTATCATGATGAAGTCGGCGTCCTTTCTTCAACCCCTCGACATACAAAAGAATAAAGGGTGGGCATGGGAGAAAAAACCTCTACAAGGTCGACAATCTGGTCGATAACATCGAGGAAGGTGGAAAAAGTAACTCTCAATTGAAACTTATGAAAATATCGAGAGCAAAGTAAGAAAGTATCATGGGAAGTTTGAGCGGGCAGGCAATCGTCCGATGCACGAAATAGGGTGTGAAAGGACTCAAAGCAATGGGAATAAGTATTGTGTGATACAGAATTGATGGTTTCTCGAAGGTGGCTCATGAATTACATATGAAGCCAAACACGGGAGAAAACGATGACGTCTGAGAGAGTCGAGGTTTCGATGGCGGAACTATGGGTTATGGGCCCACCATGTGGGCTAAAGTAGGAAAGAAGCGGTGGCGTCTTGCACGCAAGCAAGATGTCGAGCATAACTTTGATTATGTTATAACAACGCCAGTACCAAGAAGAGAACCATTCTCCTGCTCGTTGAACGAGCCGGACCATTAGGCAAAGTTCTCGTCCATCGATGGTGACCGGAATGTCATCAACAATAGTAATAGGGTCTTACCGACATGATTGTACACCTAGGTGTTTACATAAGCAGAAGAATATTACTGCTTAGATCATATAGATCACCAGAAAGGTTAAACAAAACAATGGAAAGAAAAAGGTGATCATCAGATTAAATGGAACAATGGAAAGAAAAATGTGTTTAAACACATTATTGAGTATATCCTTCCCAAGGACAAGCAGGCATGATATCCACGACAGGATATAATGTAGAAAACCACTCAGGAAGCGGGGAGAAATTTCATGACATTACCCGTACGGTGTTTGGATAATTTGATAAAGAAAATTTAGCATTAACGTTCAAATGTTCTTATTGAAAATCAGTACCACATACATGCTTGAGATAGCATTGACATGGTCATCATGTAAGTGGCAGATTTTGGATACACAAATGACCCATCGAGAACAACTTATAGAATAAGTCTTACAATTTCCTCATGGAAGAATAGTTATCCTTGAAAAAGAATTTATAACGATAGGTCCTCCGGCCCGGGGTGCTAGGCATGGCATCATATTAAGGTCATCAACGGACCAACATCATAACTCTGGAAAGTTGTCCCAACCATCATATCTAACCGATTCGGATCCGATTGGTGTCATGATACCTCGGACTTCGGGATGTCAGGAAGAAAGGTGCAACACAAATTGCGAAATGACATTGCAAGATTCTCGAAAATGAGCCATAGAAGCGAGTCCCGAAACAAGGGTTCATCAATAAACCAAGGAGAGGATGAGGAGGTGGCTGATGGACTCAGCGACAATTCATCAAGATTTCCAAAGGATGGATTTCCAAAATTAGGTGAACAAGGAGATAACATTTGTGGATCAAATGATATAATGATGTATGATCAAGAAACATACACAATTAAACATGGGTTGAAAAGTGCACCGAAAATCTGGACTAGGTAGCACGATCAATGTTTGAATGATGATTCAATAAGCAATAGACTTAGAATGAAGCTATCGACCATTAACGTCAAAAGCAATAGGGTTGCTGAATTTTTTAAATTTTACACATCACGGACCATAGCCGATTATTCCGGTTAGAAACAACGAGAAAGAATGGCGATGGTGAGAAATACCACTATACCAAGAATTCTTAAGAGATGGTGAAATTCTAAGCTTCATTCTTGACATAAAGATGGCAATACTCAAAGGTAAGGGAAAAAAAATGCTGGATAGCAAGGATCTCAGGTATAACACAAAATATGAAAAGTTTGTGTGTTGAGCGGAAACAATAAAGTAGTCGATGATAAAAAAATCATGAGGGCAGGATAGTATTTATCATCATGATTGATTGATATCCTAGAAGGCTCGAGAATCTTTGATGATGATCACTACACATTTAGCGAGATATCTCATGAAGATGTAATCGATGTGATGACATCAAGTTGAAGGAATGATGATGAAGCGAAAGGTTATTGGGACCATGAGTGCGACACAAACTCAAAATCAAGTTTGTTGTTCAAGGAGAAATGCTATGCCAAGGAATATCGATGTAAAGATTGGCTCACTTAAAATAAAATTTGTGCTCAAGGAAGAACGAGATATACGAGTTAATTTAGCATGATAATGATGTAGCCCGATAAGGCTAGGAATGACATGATGGAGTATTAAACTGGCGTAAGCAATGAAGATTACTAAGAGTTGTCGAATCATAGTCGCGGTTCGATTCACTATTAGGTGTTCTCGAGTTCTGACAACCCAAAACTCATGGGGTGACTATGATAGTGAAAGGTATTACTTTTGGAAATATGCCCTAGAGGCAATAATAAAAATATTATTATATTTCAATGTTCATGATAATTGTCTTTTGTTCATGCTATAAGCGTATTATCCGGAAATCGTAATACGTGTGAACACTTAGACCCCAATATGTCCCTAGTGAGCCTCTAGTTGACTAGCTCGTTGTGATCAATAGATAGTCATGGTTTCACGACTATGGACATTGGATGTAGTTGATAGCAGGATCACATCATTAGGAGAATGATGTGATGGACAAGACAATCCTAAGCATAGCATAAAAGATCGTATAGTTAGTTTGCTAGAAGCTTTGCCAATGTCAAGTATCTCTTCCTTCGACCATGAGATCGTGTAACTCCGGTTACCGTAGGAGTGCCTTGGGTGTATCAAAGCGTCCTGGTGGCGGGTGACTATAAAGGTGCATTACAGGTATCTCGAAAGTGTCTGTTGGGTTGACACGGATCGAGGCTGGATTTGTCCTCCGTTATGGCGGAGAGGTATCTCTGGGCCCACTTTCGGTAATGCATCATCATAATGAGCTCAATGTGACCAAGGTGTTGTCACGGGATCATGCATTCTGATGCGAGTAAAGTGACTTGCCGTGCGGAGACGAACAAGGTGATCCCGAAATAAATGCCGATTGACAAAGGAATTGCATCACGAGTTTGATCGAATCCTCGACGCCGTGGTTCAACGATGAAATCATCGAGGAGCATGTAGGGCCAACATGGGTATCAGACCCGCTGTTGGTTATTGCCGAAATCGTCTCGGTCATGTGCGTCTCCCGAACCCGTAAGGTCTACACATAAGGTTGGTGGCCTAGGGTTAGTAGGAAGACTAGTATGTGATACCGAATGTTGTTGAGTCCGGATGAGATCCGGGACGTCACGAGGAGTTCGGAATGGTCGGAGGTAAGAATAATATATAGGAAGTGGTATTTGACCATCAGGAAAGTTTGAGGGTCTCCGATAATGTCAGGACCACGGAAGGTCGAGGTCCACGGTGGGGCCACCTATCCGGAGGCCCCATGGGCTGAAGTGGGAGGAACCAGCCCATAGTGGGCTGGTCCGCCCTAGGCCCACCCCTGGCCTGGGTTGAAACCCTAGGGGGGGGGCGCCCACTGGCAGGGGCCTCCACCCCCTTGGCCGCCGCCCCACAGGTGGATCTCGGGGCAGCCACAGGGGCCTATATAAAGGGGAGGGAGGGGCTGCTGTACCCATCTCCAGGCGCAGCCCTCCCTCCCAACACCTCTCCTCCTCCGTAAGCGCTCGGCGAAGCCACTGCCAGATCTTGCTTCTCCACCATCACTGCCTTGTCGTCTTTGGGTGGGCTGTCTTCCTCAACCTCTCCTTCCTCCTTGCTGGATCAAGGCGGAGGGGCGTCACCCCGTCGTGTGTGTGTGTTGAGCGGAGTGCTGTCCGTTCGACACTTGGACATCGGTGATCTGAATCACGTTCGATGCGACTCCATCATCACCTTGCAAGCTTCCGCGCGATCTACAAGTGGTATGTAGATGCAAACTCTCTCCATTACTCGTTGCTTAGATGAACTCATAGATGGATCTTGGTGAAACCGTGGGAAAAATTTTAATTTTCTGCGTTCTAACATTGGCATCATGAGCTAGGTCTGTCGTAGTTCTCTAATGCAGAGTAGAACACAATTTGTTGTGGGCGTTGATCTTGTCATCTTACTTGCCTCTACTAGTCTTTTCTTGCTCAGCGGTATTGTGGGATGAGCGGCCGGACCAACCTTACGTGCGCTTCGTGAGACCGGTTCCACCGGTGACATGCACTAGTTGCATAAGGTGGCTGGCGGTGTCATCTCTCCACTTTAGTTGGGCGGATTCGATGAACAAGGCCCTTATGAAGGGTAAATAGAAGTTGACAAAATCACGTTGTGGTGATTATTAGTAAGAAAAGCGTTCTTGCTAGAACCCAATCGCAACCGTAAAGATGCAACAACAATTAGAGGGCGTCTAACTTGTTTTTGCAGCGATTGATCATGTGATGTGATATGGCGGAAGTTGTGATGAATGATGAATTGTGATGTGTATGAGATCATGTTCTTGTAATAGGATTCACGACTTGCATGTCGATGAGTATGACAACGGCGAGGAGCCATAGGTTGTCTTTATTTTTTGTATGACCTGCGTGTCATTGAAGAGCATATGTAAACTACTTTACTTCATTACTAAGCGCGTTAGTCATAGAAGTAAGTAGTCGTTAGGCGTGACAACTTCATGAACACGATGATGGAGATCATGATGATGGAGATCATGGTGTCAAGCCGGTGACAAGATGATCATGGAGCCCGAAGATGGAGATCAATGGAGCTTGATGATATTGGCCATATCATGTCACAACTATATAATTGCATGTGATGTTTATTATGTTTATGCATCTTGTTTACTTAGGGCGGCGGTAGTAAATAAGATGATCCTTACAAATTTCAAAAGTGTTCTCCCTAGCGTGCACCGTTGCTACAGTTAAGTACTTCTAAGCACCACGTGATGATCGGGTGTGATGGATTCTTACGTTCACATACAGGTGTAAAGACGGTTTTACCTGCAAAAACACTAGGGTTAACTTGCGAGCCTAGCATGTGGAGACATGGCCTCGGAACACGGAGACGAAAGGTCGAACACGAGTCGTATGGAAGATACGATCAATTGTTCGGCGATGACTAGTCCGTCTCACGTGATGATCGGACACGGGCTAGTCGACTCGGATCGTGTAACACTTAGATGACTAGAGGATGTCTAATCTAAGTGGGAGTTCATAATTTGATTAGAACTTTATTATCATGAACTTAGTCTAAAACCTTTGCAAATATGTCTTGTAGATCAATGGCGGCGCTAATGTCAACATGAACTTCAGCGCGTTCCTAGAAAACCAAGCTGAAAGATGATGGCAGCAACTATCTGATTTGGTCCGGACACGAGATCATCCTCATAGCTGCCGAGGAAGCAATATCCCTAGAAGGACCGTTAGGTGACCACTGTTCTCTCCGGAGAACAAAGGCGTTATGATTTGGCAGACTCGTTCGATGATTACTCCCTCGTTCGATCGGCATGCTCTACAGCTTAGGCAAGGGCTCCAAAAGCGTTTTGAGCATCACGGAGCATATGAGATGTTGAAGAGCTGAAACTAGTTTTCAAGCTCATGCGGGTCGAGAGATATGATGTCTCCGACAAGTTCTCGATTGTAAGATGGAGGAAACAGTTACGTCGGTGAGCACATCCGAAGATATGCAGGTTGCTGCAGTATGACCCGGTGAACATTAACCTCCCGGATGGGCGGTCATTGAGAATCCTCGATCGCTCCACCAAGCTACAAGAGCTTTGTGATGAACTACAACATGCGGGGATGGTAAAGACCATTCTGAAGTGTTCTCATCTTGTAATGAAGTGAAATCAAGAAAGAACATCAAGTGTTGATGGTCATAAGACCACTAAGTTCAAGAAGGGCAGGGAAGAAGAACTTCAGAAGGGCGGCAAAAGATGTTGCGGCGCCGGTAAGCTGTTGCGGAAGAAGTCAAAAATGGACCCAAGCACGGTAGTGCTTTTATTGCAAGGGAAGGGTCCTTTGGAAGCGGAACGCCCCAAATACTTAGCGGATAAGAAGGCAACACAAAGGTATATTTGATATACATGTAATTGATGTGTACCTTACGATACTCATAGTAACTCCGGTATTTGATACGGTGCGTTGCTCATATTTGTAACTCTGGCAGGAGCTGGAATAAGCGGTGGCGACGAGGTGACGATGCGGCGTCGGGAATGGTTCAGTCGATGTGATGGCCGTCGACCTTGCCTCTACATTTACGAGTTAGTTTTGAACCTTAATAATTGTTATTTAGTGCCAAGTTTGAGCATGAACATTGTATGTCTGGATCTCGTTTGATCTGAGATGGCTACTCATTTAAGTCCGAGAATAATGGTTGTTCGATTTATATGAGAGATATGATGTATGGTCATGTCAATGGTTTATTCTTAATGAATCTCGGCGTAATATTACACATGTTCATAGTGTGGATGCCAAAAGATGTAAAGTTGATAACGATAGTCCCACATACTTGTGCCTTTGCCGCCTTAGTCACGTGTCAAAGCGCATGAAAAGCTCCATCTGATGGACTTTTAGAGTCTCTTGATTATGAATCGTTTGACACATGCGAACCTTGCCTCTTAGGCAAAATGACCAAGACTCCGTTCTCCGGAACAATGGGCGAGCAACCAACTTGTTGGAAATCATACATACCGATGTATGCGGTCCATGGCGTTGAGGCTCATGGAGGATATCGTTATGTTCTCACTCTCCTTGATGACTTGAGTAGATATGGGTATGTCTACTTAATGAAACACGTCTGAGACCTTTGAAAAGTTCAAGGAATTTCAGAATGAGGTGGAGAATCAAGCGTGACCGAAGATAAAGTTCCTGATCGGATCGTGGAGGAGAATACTTAAGTCACGAATTTGGTACACACTAAAGAAATGTGGAATCGTTTCACAACTCCGCCGCTGGAACACCTCGGTAGCGGTGTGTCGAGCGTGTGTACTCTATTGGATATAGTGCGGTCTATGATGTCTCTTACCGATTTACGCTATCATTTTGGGGATCGCTCTAGAGCAGCTACATTCACTTTAAATAGGGCACCGTCTAAATCCGTTGAGGCGACACCATATGAATTATGGTTTGGGAAGAAACCTAAGCTATCGTTTCTAAAAGTTTGGGGATCACGATGCTTATGTCAAGAAACTTCAACTGGCTCGAACCAAAGTCGGAAAAATGCGTATTCATAGGATACCCTAAGGAAGCTATCGGGTATACCTTCTACTTAAGATCAAGGCAAGATCTTTGTTGCCAGAGGATGCTACGGAAAAAGTTTCTCTCGAAAGAAGTAAGTGGGAGGAAAGTAGAACTTCGATGAAGTACTACCTCTCGAGCAGGAAAGTAGTGCAGCTGAGGAAACCGTTCTGTGATGCCCACGAAGAGAAAACAATGATGATGATCAAGGTACTTGGATCAAGTTACTCTTGAACTTGAAGGTCCACAAGGACACGTTCCGCACAGTGGTCAGCGGCAACTGTCTGGAAATCATGTTGTGAACAACAATGAACCTTGAACTATGAAGAAGCGATGGCGGGCGGTTCCAACAAATGGCTTGAAGCCATGAAATCCGAGATAGAATCCATGTATGAAAACAAAGTATGGACTTTGTGAGACTTGCCCAGATGGCGGCGATAGAAAACAAATGGATTTTAAGAAGAAGGCGGACCGGATGGTAATGCCATCATAAAGCTCGACTTGTCGCTAAGGGTTATCGACAAGTTCAAGGGATTGACTTCTGACGAGACATTCTCTCCAGCGAAGCTAAAGTCCGTCGAATCATGTTAGCAATTGCCATACTATGATTATGAGATATGGCGGATGGGCGTCAACGGCATTCCTTGGACATCTTAAGGAAGAGCTATATATGATGCAGCGGAAGGTTTTGTCGATCCTAAAACGCTAGTATGCAAGCTCGATCCATTTATGGACTGGTGCAAGCATCTCGGAGTTGGAACATTCGCTTTGATGAGATGATCAAAGCGTTTGGGTTTATCGGACTTATGGAGAAGCTGCGTTTACAAGAAAGTGAGTGGGAGCTCTGTAGCATTTCTCCTATTATATGTAGATGACATACTCTTGATGGGAAATGATACAAAACTTCTGGACAACGCATAAAGGCCTACTTGAATAAGTGTTTTTCAATGAAGGACCTTGGAGAAGCTGCTTATATTAGGCATCAAGATCTATAGAGATAGATCGAGGGCCTCTATGGGTCTTTCACAAAGCACATACCTTGATAAGATTTTGAAGAGGTTCAAAATGGATCAGTCAAGAAAGGTTCTTGCCTATGTTACAAGGTGTGAGATTGAGCTCGGCTCGATCACGACCGCAAAAGATAAAGAAGAGATGAGTGTCATCCCTATGCTTCAGCCAGGATCTATTATGTATGCCATCTTTGTACAGACCGATGTAAACCTTGCCGTAAGTTTGGTTGCAAGATACCAAAGTAATCGGCAAGGAACTGACAGCGGTCAAGAATATCTGAAGTACCTAAAAAGGACAAAGGACATGTTTCTCGTTTATGGAGGAGGCGAAGAAGCAAATGCGTAAAGGGTTACGTCGGCGCTAGCTTCGACTCAGATCTGGATGACTCTAAGTCACAAACCGGATCGTGTATATGTTGAATGGTGGAGCGTAGCTGGTGCGGCTGTAAGCGAGGCGTCGTGGCGGGATCTACGTGTGAAGCGGAGTACATGGCAGCCTCGGGCGGCGCATGAAGCGATTTGGGTGAAGAGTTCATCACCGACCTAGAGTCATACCCAATGCGTCGGGGCGATCAAACTCTTGACAACAACTGGAGCTATTGCCCTTGCCAAGGGCAGGTTTCACAAGAAGACCGAGCACATCAAGCGTCGTTTCAACTCCATCCGTGAAAATGTTCAAGATGGAGACATAGAGATTGCAAAGTGCACACGGATCTGAATGTCGCGATCCGTTGACTAAACCTCTCGCGTGCAAAACATGATCAACACGAGAACTCTATGGGTGTTCGATTCATCACAATGTAACTAGATTAGTGACTCTAGTGCAAGTGGGAGACTGTTGGAAATATGCCCTAGAGCAATAATAAAAGTATTATTATATTTCAATGTTCATGATAATTGTCTTTTGTTCATGCTATAATGTATTATCCGGAAATCGTAATACGTGTGAACACTTAGACCCCAATATGTCCCTAGTGAGCCTCTAGTTGACTAGCCGTTGTGATCAATAGATGGTCATGGTTTCGACTATGGACATTGGATGTAGTTGATAGCAGGATCACATCATTAGGAGAATGATGTGATGGACAAGACAATCCTAAGCATAGCATAAAGATCGTATAGTTCGTTTGCTAGAAGCTTTGCCAATGTCAAGTATCTCTTCCTCCGACCATGAGATCGTGTAACTCCGGTTACGTAAGGAGTGCCTTGGTGTATCGTCCTGGCGTATTGGGTGACTATAAAGGTGCATTACGGTATCTCGAAAGTATCTGTTGGGTTGACGGATCGGTAGGATTTGTCCTCCGTGGCGGGAGGTATCTCTGGGCCCACTCGGTGCATCATCATAATGAGCTCAATGTGACCAGGTGTTGTTGTCACGGATCATGCATTGATGCGGTAAAGTGACTTGCGTGCTGAGGCGAACAAGGTATTGGGATACCGGCGATCGAGTCTCGGGCAAATAACGTACCGATTGACAAAGGAATTGCATCTGAGGTTTGATCGAATCCTCGACATCGTGGTTCAACCGATGAAATCATCGAGGAGCATGTAGGAACATGGGGTATCGGACCCGCTGTTGGTTATTGCGTCGTCTCGGTCATGTCTGCGTGTCTCCCGAACCGTGGTCTACATAAGGTTCGGTGGCCTAGGGTTAGTAGGAAGACTAGTATGAATACGAATGTTGTTGGTCCGGATGAGATCCGGACGTCGAGGAGTTCGGAATGGTCGGAGGTAAGAATAATATATAGGAAGTGGTATTTCGCCATCGGAAAGTTTGAGGTCTCCGGTAATGTCGGGACCACGGAAGGTCGGGGTCCACAGGTGGGCCACCTATCCGGAGGGCCCCATGGGCTGAAGTGGGAGGAACCAGCCCATAGTGGGCTGGTGCGCCCTAGGCCACCCCTGCGCCTAGGGTTGAAACCCTAGGGGTGGGCGCCCACCAGCAGGGGCCTCCACCCCCTTGGCCGCCGCCCCAGGAGGTGGATCTCGGGGCAGCGCCTTGAGGGGCCTATATAAAGGGGAGGGAGGGGCTCTGTACCCATCTCAAGCGCAGCCCCTCCCAACACCTCTCCTCCTCTCATAAGCGCTCGGCGAGCCACAGCGAGATCTTGCTTCTCCACCATCCTGCGCCGTCGTCTGCCGTGGAGCTGTCTTCCTCAACCTCTCCTTCCTCCTTGCTGGATCAAGGCGGAGGGGCGTCACCCGTCCGTCACGTGTGTTGAGCAGCGGAGTGCTGTCCGTTCGACACTTGGACATCGGTGATCTGAATCACGTTAAATCACGACTCCATCATCACCTTGCAAGCTCTTACGCGATCTACAAGTGGTATGTAGATGCAAACTCTCTCCATGACTCGTTGCTTAGATGAACTCATAGATGGATCTTGGGAAAGCCGTGGAAAAATTTTAATTTTACATAGCGTTCCCCAACAATTACTTGACACAAATTCATAAGATGTCTTTGCAATGGCATGATATCTCGAGATTCAGGGAATGTGCCAAAATATCAAATTAAAAGGTTGAAGTGGGTGTATTGATCTATAGAACAAAAGCGCTTTTACTTGTAAAATGGAATCAAAAGGAAGAAATTATGGTCAGATTCCACGATTGCAAAGGATCAATTCATACATCAGTGATATCTTTGAAGTAATTGTGGTAAAGAAGCTTCCATGATAGGATACCTCGTGTCCATGGGCATGAACACAAAGGTTCAAAGTCGACTCCCACTTAAATCGATATAACCTTCCATTCCTCTCGTATTTCAAAAAAATGACATTAGTTGAAAGTTTACCTGTACGCAATACCGGATAAAGTATGACCATTAAATCTTCCGAGTTCACCTGCGGATTAGAGGCCTTGATTCAACCCATCGGGGCATCTTAGGAACATATACCACAAACTTCATAGTAATTAACACAAGCTCGATAGTAGAGCATGGTAAAAAGGAGAGGATACAATTTGGGAATGCATTATGTATCGAGGAAAGATCTTCTCGAGGTTTTGTAAGCGAAGGACCTTTGTCGGATGATATTACAACAAAGGATCTGGAGGTCCATAAGCGGGTGATGTGAATGTCGGCACAATTTGAGGAAGAAACAATCTGAAGGCATTGTATTATAGAAGCAACTAACTAATTCAGCTCACATGAAAGGAATTATGATTTCCAATCAAAGGATCGGAAGCAAGCGCTACGATTAGGGATGGATAAGTTGAGTAAGCTTAGGGTAAAATCGTCGACAATTTGATTGGTCGAGATCCAACTCATGTTTAAAATGATGTACATTAGGAAGGATGAATTCTAGGATCGATTGAGGATTCGAGCATTATATTGAATCAACGGACTTAAAATGAAAATGACATGGGGCCACTAAGATTACGGATTTATGGTATTAACCATAACACAAGCAAGCAAAATTTTCGAGCAATAGGCTGCTTGGGTTTTGAAGATTGAAGGGCATTTTGGAGACTTGTGTGAAATCATTGAATCAACTAGGATGAGATACTCGATAAGTCGAGAATTATACGGCAAGAATCGGTGACAAAAACGACAAGATAGTAAGCTCAAAGGATTCGGATCAATAGATAGAATTTTGGGATATCTTGTAGTAACAAGATCAAGCGGGAAACGTTGTATGAATGGCGAGTATACATGGTTATCCATAGGAGTTTATCGATGAAAGGAAATTGTAAGCGATGCCATAAAGTCTTGAGAGAACATCGAGAGTATCTTTGGATTCTTTTAGTGCAGCGATCGATCATACGTAATAAGGGCTCTCCGGAGAAAGTTTTTATGAGAACCTAATGTTAGAGTTAGTAAATTAGTTTAACGAGTAGGAGAGAGTAGAGAGCCAGGTAAAGGTCGAGGAGTAAAAGATCCTAATACCACCCAATGGCAGCGTGGGCGTAAGACTCACAACCATGTTAGTAAAGTTTTGTAATGACTAGACTCGACTTGACCAAAGAGTTTGGAAGGGGATTCCTACAGGCGATCGCTCTAATACCAACTTTATTAAGGGTGGCGCCATCCCAGTTTAATTAATTAATTAACTTTAATTCTTTTTTATTACTTTTTATCGTTTTACAGGCGGTCCCACTTGTCATTCAGACGAGGGGCCTTAGCAGGTGGTGGTGGTTCTGGCGCCATTACCCCGGCCAATGCTGACAGTGAGTGAAGGGGCAGCCGAAAATGGCGGGCCAGGCGACGGCAAAAGTCTCGGTGGTGCAGCCCAGAACGCACTAGGTCGCTAGCTAGTGAGCAGCAGCACTTGCAGCCAGACCTTGGTATAGCCAGCAACTAAGGGAAGCGTGGAGGCGCCCGTGATGGACGGGCGTGGTCGGCGCCCCAGTAGCGTGGCGCCCGCCTGAAGAAGAGCAAGGGTGGCAGCAGCGGTGAGGCGGCGCAGGGCAGGGCAATGGCCATGGCCAGGTTGAGTGTGCCGGGCGTGGTAGCCATGGGCGAAACAGCGGCAAGCGAGAGACCGTCTTGAAGCGAGGCGGCGGAAGGAGGGAAGAAGGGGTCCTCACGTGCGAGGAGGAATGAGGCAGCGAGGCCTGGTGAGGCCAATGAGGGAGGAAGGGCGAGGAAGAAGGCAAGTCCGAAGGTGGTCAGACGGCTTGTGAAGGCGGCATGGCGTCAGGTGGTGAGGAGCTTGGTAGCGGGGACAAGATGATGTAAAGCGTCCGACAAAGGTGGAGGTAGATGAGGGGTGGCTCAGCGATCGTGGGCCAGCGGTTCCACAACAATCACGTCTTAAATCGTATCTACTTTTCAAACAGTTTTGCCCTTGTTTTGGACTCTAACTTATGATTTGAATGGAACTAACGGGACTAACGATGTTTCAGTGAGTTGCCATGGTGTTGTTTATGTGCGAGAAAATAAAAGTTCTGGAATGACACGAAACTCCACGGAACACCTTAGAAAAACAATAAAAAATCCCAAAAGATGAAGACGGGGCCCACATCCCACGGTGGGGCGCCCCACAGCGCGCGCCCTACCTCATGCCCTGGTGGCCCTCAGGCATAACTCCAACTCCATATATTGGCTTCGGGAGAAAAAATCAGAGAGTAGAAATAATCGCGTTTTCACGATCACGGAGCCGTAAGCCTAATCTCTCTTGGGAGGTGCGATCGGAATCCGTTCGGGCTCCGGAGAGAGATTCGTCGCCATCGTCATCATCAACCATCCTCCATCACCAATTTCATGATGCTCACCGCCGTGCGAGTAATTGCATCATGGGCTTCTTTGACGGAGATGGGTTGGATGACATTTATCATGTAAGTTAGTTTTGTTAGTGTTTGATCCTAGTATCCATGTAGTGAGTCTCATATATTGTGCTTCAAAGTAGCACCTTGTTCTTCATGTAGTGAGTCTCATAAGTTGTCTGATTATTAGTAGAATTTTCATTATAGAACTTAGCTTGTGTATTCCTATGATGGGCTTCCTCAAATGCCCTAGGTCTTCATGAGCAAGCAAGTTGGTGTTGGGAGCGTTGAGAAAATTAAAAATTTTCTCTGGTTTCACCAAGATCCATCTATGAGTTCATCTAAACAGCAGTATTGGGAGAGATTTGCATCTACATACCACTTGTAGATCGCGTCGAAGCTTGCAGGTGATGATGAGTGGTACTCGAGCGTGATTCAGATCACGATGTCCAAGTGCTGAGCAGGACCACCTCTGCGTTCAACACGTGCAGGGACGGCGGCGTCTCCTCCGTCTTGATCCAGCAAGGAGGAAGAAGAGGTTGAGGAAGACAGCTCCACCGGCGCACGGCGTGGTGATGGTGGAGCAGATACTCAGCAGGCCATGGCGCTCGAGGAGGAGAGGTGTTGGGGAGGGAGGGTTGCGCCTTGGAGATGGGTGCTGCAGCCCCCTCCTCCCCTTATATAGGCCCCCGGAGGCGGCCCTGAGATCAATCTCCAGGGGGGCGGCAGGGTGGAGTGCCCCCAAGCCAAGTGGGCGCCCCCCCTAGGGTTTCAACCCTAGGCGCGGGTGGGCCTGAGGCGCACCAGCCCACTATGGGCTGGTTCCTCCACTTCAGCCCATGGGGCCCTCCGGATAGGTGGCCCCACCGGTGAACCAGGACCCTTCCGGTGGTCGGTACATTCTGGAGACCGAAACTTTCCGATGGCGAAATACCACTTCCTATATATTATTCTTTACCTCCGGACCATTCCGAAACTCCTCGTGACATCCAGGATCTCATCAGGGACTCGAACAACATTCGGTAGTCACATACTAGTCTTCCTAATAACCCTAAGCGTCACGAACCTTAAGTGTGTAGACCCTACGGGTTCGGAGACCGAACATGACGAGGCGACTCTCGGGCAATAACCAACAGCGAGTGCGGATACCCATGTTGGCTCCCACATGCTCCTCGGCGATTTCGCCGGTTGAACCACGATGTCGAGATTGATCAAACCACTGTTCAATTCCTTTTGTCGATCGATGCGTTACTTGCGAGACTTCGATCGTCGGTATCCCAATACCTTGTTCGGTCTCGTTACGGCAAATCACTATACTATCCGTAATGCATGATCCTGTGGCAACACCTTGGTCACCTTGAGCTCATTATGATGATGCATTACGAGTGGGCGAGATACCTCTCCGTCATCGGAGTGACAAATCGATCTCGATCCATGTCAACCGCAGATACTTTCGGAGATGCACTGTAATGCACCTTTATAGTCACCCGATTCGTTGTGACGTTTGATACACCAAGGCACTCCTCGGTATCCGGAGTTACGATCTCATGGTGAAGGAAGAGATACTTGACATTGGCAAAGCTCTAGCAAGCGAACTACGATCTTTTATGCTATGCTTAGGATTGGGTCTTGTCCATCACATCATTCTCCTAATGATGTGTTCCGTTATCAACGACATCCAATGTCCATAGTCAGAAACCATGACTATCTGTTGGTCTATGAGCTAGTCTACTAGAGGCTCACTAGGGACATTTGTGGTCTAAGTGTTCACCGTGTATTACGATTTCGGATAATCGATTATAGCATGAACAAAGACAATTATCATGAACATTGAAATATAATAATACTTTTATTATTGCCTCTAGGGCATATTTCCAACAGTCTCCCACTTGCACTAGAGTGCTCCCACTCACTTTATTGTAAATACAGGCTTCACCGCAAGTCTCAGATAAAACTATATGCTTTGATCAACTTATCAAAGCGTATATTCCAACTCGAGATGCTTGCACCAGTCCATAGATGGATCATTGGAGCTTGCACATTTTGTTAGCACCTTTAGGATTGACATAACCTTCTGGTTGTATCATATACAACTCTTCTTTAATAAATCCATTAAGGAATGTAGTTTTGACATCCATTTGCCAAATTTCATAAAATCTGGCAATTGCTAACATGATTCGGACAGACTTAAGCATTGCTACAGTTGAGAAAATCTCATTGTAGTCAACACCTTGAACTTGTCGAAAACCTTTTGTGACAAGTCGAGCTCTATAGATAGTAACACTACTATATGCATCTGTCTTCCTCTTGAAGATCCATTTATACAATATGGCTTGCCGATCATCGGGCAACTCCACCAAAGTCCACACTTTGTTCTCATACATGGATCCCGTCTCAGATTTCATGGCCTCAAGCCATTTCGCGGAATCTGGGCTCATCATCGCTTCCTCATAGTTCGTAGGTTCATCATGGTCTAGTAACATGACTTCCAAAATAGGATTACCGTACCACTCTGGTGCGGATCTTACTCTGGATGACCTACGAGGTTCTGTAGTAACTTGATGTGAAGTTTCATGATCAATATCATTAGCTTCCTCACTGATTGGTTGTATTCGTCACAGGAACTGGTTTCTGTGATGAACTACTTTCCAATAAGGGAGCAGGAACAGTTACCTCATCAAGTTATACTTTCCTCCCACTCACTTCTTTTGAGAGAAACTCCTTCTCTAGAAAGGATCCAAATTTAGCAACAAAATTCTTGCCTTCAGATCTATGATAGAAGGTGTACCCAATAGTCTCCTTTGGGTATCTATGAAGACACATTTCTCCGATTTGGGTTTGATCTTATCTGGTTGACACTTTTTCACATAAGCATCGTGGCCCCAAACTTTAAGAAAACGACAGCTTAGGTTTATTGCTAAACCATAGTTCATACGGTGTCGCCTCAACGGATATAGATGGTGTGCTATTTAACGTGAATGCAGCTATCTCTAATGCACAACCCCAAAACGATATTGGTAAATCGGTAAGAGACATCATTAATCGCACCATATCAAATAAAGTGCGGTTATGAAGTTCGGACACACCGTTACGCTGTGGTGTTCCAGGTGGCATGAGTTTGTGAAACTATTCCACATTGTTTTAACTGAAGGCCAAGCTGGTAACTCAAATATTCATCTCCACGATCAGATCGCAGAAACTTTATTTTCTTGTTACGATGATTTTACACTTCACTCTGAAATTCTTTGAACCTTTCAACTATTTCAGACTTATGTTTCATCAAGTAGATATACACATATCTGCTCAAATCATCTGTGAAGGTCAGAAAATAATGATACCCGCCACGAGCCGTAATACTCATTGGTCTGCATACATCAGTATGTATTATTTCCAACAAGTTTGTTGCTCGTTCCATTGTTCCGAAGAACGGAGTTTTAGTCATCTTGCCCAAAAGGCACGATTCGCAAGCATCAAATGATTCATAACCAAGTGATTCCGAAAATCCATATTTATGGAGTTTCTTCATGCACCTTACACCGATATGACCCAAACGGCAGTGCCACAAATAAGTTGCACTACCATTATTAACTTTGCATCTTTTGGCATCAATATTATGAATATGTGTATCACTACGATCGAGATCCAACAAACTATTTTCATTGGGTGTATGACCATTGAAGGTTTTATTCATGTAAGCAGAACAACAATTATCTCTCGACTTTAAATGAATAATCAGATTGCAATAAATATGATCAAATCATATTCATGCTCAACGCAAACGCCAAATAACATTTATTTAGGTTTAACACTAATCCCGAAAGTATAGGGAGTGTGTGATGATTATTATATCAATCTTGGAACTACTTCCAACACTCATCGTCACTTCCCCTCAACTAGTCTCTGTTTATTATGTAACTCCTGTTTCGAGTTACTAATCTTAGCAACCGAACAAGTATCAAATACTCAGGGGCTACTATAAACACTAGTAAGGCACACATCAATAACCTGTATATTAAATATTCCCTTGTTCACTTTGCCATCCTTCTTATCCACCAAATACTCAGGGCATTTCCGTTTCCAGTGACCATTTCCTTTGCAGTGTAAGCACTCAGTTTTAGGCTTTGGTCCAGCTTTGGGCTTCTTCGCGGGAGTGACAACTTGCTTGTCATTCTACTTAAAGTTCTCTTTCTTTCCCTTTGCCCTTTTCTTGAAACTAGTGGTCTTGTCAATCATCAACACTTGATGCTCTTTCTTGATTTCTACCTCCATCGATTTCAACATCACGAAGAGCTCGGGAATCATTTTCGTCATCCCTTGCATACTATAGTTCATCACGAAGTTCTAGTAACTTAGTGATGGTGACTATAGAATTCTGTCAATCACTATCTTATCCGGAAGATTAACTCCCACTTGATTCAAGCGATTGAAGTACCTGCATAATCTGAGCACATGCTCACTAGTTGAGCGATTCTCCTCCATCTTTTAGCTATAGAACTTGTTGGAGACTTCGTATCTCTCAACTCGGTATTTGCTTGAAATATTAACTTCAATACCGGAACATCTCATATGGTCCATGACGCTCAAAACGCCTTTGAAGTCCCGATTCTAAGCCGTTAAGCATGGTGCACTAAACTATCAAGTATTCATCATATTGAGCTAGCCAAACGCTCATAACTTCGCGTGATCCGCTCCTCGCAATAGGTCTGTCACCTAGCGGTGCATTAAGGACATAATTCTTCTGTGCAGCAATGAGGATAAACCTCAGATCACGGATCCAATCCGCATCATTGCTACTAACATTTTTAACACAGTTTTCTCTAGGAACATATCAAAATAAACATATGAAAGCAACAACGCGAGCTATTGATCTACAACATAATTTGCTAAATACTTCCAGGACTAAGTTCATGATGAATTTAAGTTCAATTAATCATATTACTTAAGAACTCCCACTTAGACAGACATCTCTCTAGTCATCTAAGTGATCACGTGATCCAAATCAACTAAACCATGTCCGATCATCACGTGAGATGGAGTAGTTTCAATGGTGAACATCACTATGTTGATCATATCTACTATATGATTCACGCTCGACCTTTCGGTCTCCCCTGCCCGAGGTCATATCTGTTATATGCTAGGCTCGTCAAGTTTAACCCGAGTATTCGCGTGTGCAACTGTTTTGCACTGTTGTATTTGAACGTAGAGCCTATCACACCCGATCATCACGTGGTGTCTCAAAGACGAAGAACTTTCGCAACGATGCATACTCGTGGAGAACACTTGTTGATAATTTTAGTGAGAGATCATCTTAAAATGCTACCGCCAATCAAAGCAAGATAAGATGCATAAAGGATAAACATCACATGCAATCAATATAAGTGATATGATATGGCCATCATCATCTTGTGCTTGTGATCTCCATCTCCGAAGCACCGTCGTGATCACCATCGTCACCGGCGCGACACCTTGATCTCCATCGTAGCATCGTTGTCGTTACGCCATCTATTGCTTCTATGACTATCGCTACCGCTTAGTGATAAAGTAAAGCAATTACAGGGCGTTTGCATTTCATACAATAAAGCGACAACCATATGGCTCCTGCCAGTTGCCGATAACTTCGTTTACAAAACATGATCATCTCATACAATAGAATATAGGATCACGTCTTGACCATATCACATCACAACATGCCCTACAAAAACAAGTTAGACGTCCTCTACTTTGTTGTTGCAAATTTTACGTGGCTGCTACGGGCTGAGCAAGAACCATTCTTAACTACGCATCAAAACCACAACGATAGTTCGTCAAGTAAGTGCTATTTTAACGACCGGGCGTAGCCACACTCGGTTAAACTAAAGTTGGAGAAACAGACACCCGCTAGTCACCTGTGTGCAAAGCACGGCGGTAAAACCATTCTCGCGTAAGCATACGCGTAATGTCGATGCGGGCCGCTTCATCCAACTATACCGCTAAACAAAAGTATGACATGCTGGTAAGCAGTATGACTTGTATCGTCCACAACTCACTTGTGTTCTACTCGTGCATATAACATCAACGCATAAAACCTAGGCTCGGATGCCACTGTTGGGGAACGTAGTAATTTCAAAAAAATTCCTACGCACACGCAAGATCATGGTGATGCATAGCAACGAGAGGGGAGAGTGTTGTCCACGTACCCACGTAGACCGTAAGCAGAAGCGTTATGACAACACGGTTGATGTAGTCGTACGTCTTCACGATCCGACCGATCCAAGTACCAAACGTACGGCACCTCTGAGTTCAGCACACGTTCAGCTCGATGACGATCCCCGGACTCCAATCCAGCAGGATTTCGGGGATGAGTTCCGTCACCACGACGGCGTGGTGATGATGGTGATGTACTACGGACGCAGGGCTTCGCCTAAGCACCGCAACGATATGACCGAGGTGGAATATGGTGGAGGGGGCACCGCACACGGCTAAGGAACGATCACGAAGATCAACTTGTGTGTCATGGGGTGCCCCCCTGCCCCGTATATAAAGGAGCAAGGGGGAAGGGGCGGCTGGCCAAGGGAGGGCGCGCCAGGGAGGAGTCCTACTCCCACTGGGAGTAGGACTCCTCCTTCCTAGTCCAACTAGGAGAGGGAAGGAAGGAAGGAGAAGGAGAAGGAAGGAGAGGGAGGAAAAGGAGGAAAGGGGGCCGGCCCCCTAGTCCAATTCTGTTTGGGATAGGGGGGCCGCGCGCCCTGCCTCCTCTCTTCCACCACTTGGCCCATGAGGCCCATTGCTTCTTCCTCGTATTCCCGTAACTCCCTGGTACCCCCAAAAATACCCGAATCACTCGGAACCTTTTCGAACTCCGAATATATTCATCCAATATATCGATCTTTATGTCTCGACCATTTCGAGACTCCTCGTTATGTCCCCGATCTCATCCGGGACTCCGAACTCCTTCGGTACATCAAAACTCATAAACTCATAATATAACTGTCATCGTAACGTTAAGCGTGCAGACCCTACAGGTTCGAGAACTATGTAGACATGACCTAGAACTATTCTTGGTCAATAACCAATAGCGGAACCTGGATGCTCATATTAGCTCCTACATATTCTACGAAGATCTTTATCGGTCAAACCGCATAACAACATACTTTGTTCCCTTTGTCATCGGTATGTTACTTGCCCGAGATTCGATCGTCGATATCCAATACCTAGTTCAATCTCGTTACCGGCAAGTCTCTTTACTCGTTCCGTAATGCATCATCCCACAACTAATTCATTAGTCACATTGCTTGCAAGGCTTATAGTGATGTGCATTACCGAGTGGGCCCAGAGATACCTCTCCGATAATCGGAGTGACAAATCCTAGTCTCGAAATACGCCAACCCAACATGTACCTTCGGAGACACCTGTAGAGCTCCTTTATAATCACCCAGTTATGTTGTGACATTTGGTAGCACACAAAGTGTTCCTCCGGTAAATGGGAGTTGCATAATCTCATAGTTACAGGAACATGTATAAGTCATGAAGAAAGCAATAGCAACATACTAAACGATCAAGTGCTAGGCTAACGGAATGGGTCATGTCAATCACATTATTCTCCTAATGATGTGATCCTGTTAATCAAATGACAACACATGTCTATGGTTAGGAAACATAATCATCTTTGATTAATGAGCTAGTCAAGTAGAGGCATACTAGTGACGTTATGTTTGTCTATGTATTCACACATGTATCATGTTTCCGGTTAATACAATTCTAGCATGAATAATAAACATTTATCATGATATGAGGAAATAAATAATAACTTTATTATTGCCTCTAGGGCATATTTCCTTCATCATCATCACACACTCCCTATAATTTCGGGATTAGTGTTAGACCTAAATAAATGTTATTTGGCGTTTGTGTTGAGCATAAATATGATTTAATCATGTTTATTGCAATACGGTTATTCATTTAAAGTCAGAGAATAATTGTTGTTCTGGTTACATGAATAAAACCTTCAAATGGTCATACACCCAATGGAAATAGTTTGTTGGATCTCGATCATAGTGATACACATATTCATAATATTGATGCCAAAAGATGCAAAGTTAATAATGATAGTGCAACTTATTTGTGGCACTGCCGTTTGGGTCATATCAGTGTAAAGCGCATAAAGAAACTCAATAAAGATGGACTTTTGGAATCACATGGTTATGAATCATTTGATGCTTGCGAACCGTGCCTTTTGGGCAAGATGACTAAAACTCCGTTCTTCGGAACAATGGAACGAGCTACTGACTTGTTGGAAATAATACATACCGATGTATGCGGTCCAATGAGTGTTGATGCTCGTGGTGGGTATTGTTATTTTCTGACCTCCACAGATAATTTGAGCAGATATGAGTATATCTACTTGATGAAACATAAGTCTGAAATATTTGAAAAGTTCAAAGAATTTCAGAGTAAAGTGGAAAATCATTGTAACAAGAAAATAAAGTTTCTGCGATCTGATCGCGGAGACGAATATTTGAGTTACGAGTTTGGTCTTCAATTAAAACAATGTGGAATAGTTTCACAAACTCATGCCACCTGGAACACCACAGCGTAATGGTGTTTCCGGACATCGTAACCACACTTTATTAGATATGGTGCGATCTATGATGTCTCTTACCGATTTACCATTATCATTTTGGGGTTATGCATTAGAGACAGCTGCATTCACTTTAAATAGGGCACCATCAAAATCCGTTGAGACGACGCCTTATGAATTGTGGTTTGGCAAGAAACCAAAGTTGTCGTTTTTTAAAAGTTTGGGGTTGCGATGCTTATGTGAAAAAAGGTTTCATACTGATAATCTCAAACCCAAATCGGAGAAATGTGTCTTCATAGAATACCCAAAGGAAATAGTTGGGTACACCTTCTATCACAGATCCGAAGGCAAGATATTCATTGCTTAGAATGGATCCTTTCTAGAGAAGGAGTTTCTCTCGAACGAAGTGAGTGGGAGGAAAGTAGAACTTGATGAGGTAACTATATCTACTCCCTTATTGGAAAGTAGTTCATCACAGAAATCTGTTCATGTGACTACCACACCAATTAGTGGGGAAGTTAATGATGAGGATCATGAAACTTCAGATCAAGTTGTTACTGAACCTCGTAGGTCAACCAGAGTAAGATCCGCACCAGAGTGGTATGGTAATCCTGTTCTGGAAGTCATGTAACTAGACCATGATAAACCTACAAACTATGAGGAAGCGACGATGAGCCCAGATTCCGTGAAATGGCTGGAGGCCATGAAATCTGAGATAGGATCCATGTATGAGAACAAAGTATGGACTTTGGTGGACTTGCCCGATGATGGGCAAGCCATAGAAAATAAATGGATCTTCAAGAGGAAGACGGACGTTGATAGTAGTGTTACTATCTACAAAGCTTGACTTGTTGCAAAAAGGTTTTCGACAAAGTTCAAGGTGTTGACTACAATGAGATTTTCTCAACTGTAGCGATGCTTAAGTCTGTCCGAATCATGTTAGCAATTGCCACATTTTATGAAATCTGGCAAATGGATGTCAAAACTGCATTCCTTAATGGTTGTCTTAAAGAAGAGTTGTATATGATGCAACCAGAATGTTTTGTCAATCCTAAAGGTGCTAACAAAATGTGCAAGCTCCGGTGATCCATCTATGGACTGGTGCAAGCATCTCGGAGTTGGAATATACGCTTTGATGAGTTGATCAAAGCATATGGTTTTATACAGACTTTTGGAGAAGCCTGTATTTACAAGAAAGTGAGTGGGAGCTCTGTAGCATTTCTAAATACTACATGTAGATGACATATTGTTGTTTGGAAATGATATAGAATTTCTAGATAGCATAAAAGGATACTTGAATAAGAGTTTTTTAAAAGAAAGACCTCAGTAAAGCTACTTACATATTGAGCATCAAGATCTATTGATATAGATCAAGACGTTTGATAAGATTTTTCAATGAGTACATACCTTGATAAGATTTTGAAGTGGTTCAAAATGGAACAGTCAAAGAAGGAGTTCTTGCCTGTGTTCCAAGGTGTGAAGTTGAGTAAAACTCAAATCTCGACCACGGCAGAAAATAGAAAGAGAATGAAAGTCATTCCCTATGCATCAGCCATAGGTTCTATAAAAGTATGCCATGTTATGGTCCAGACCTATTGTATACTCTGCCCTGGTTTGGCAAGGGAGTACAATAGTGATCTAGGAGTAGATCACTGGACATTGGTCAAAATTATCCTTAGTGGAATAAGGATATGTTTCTCAATTATGGAGGTGACAAAAGGTTCGTCGTAAAGGGTTACTGTCGGTGTCAAAACCGGCGGATCTCGGGTAGGGGCTCCCGAACTGTGCGTCTAGGCGGATGGTAACAGGAGACAAGGGACACGATGTTTTTACCAGTGTTGGGCCCTCTCGATGGAGGTAAAACCCTACTCTGCTTGATTGATATTGATGATCTGGGTAGTACAAGAGTGGATCTACCACGAGATCAAGGAGGCTAAACCCTAGAAGCTAGCCTATGGTATGATTATTGTAATGGTTGTTGTCCCACGGACTAAAACCCTCCGGTTTATATAGACACCGGGAGGGCTAGGGTTACACAGAGTCGATTACAATGGTTGGAGATCTACATATTCAGACGCCAAGCTTGCCTTCCATGCCAAGGAAAGTCCCATCCGGACACGGGGACGAAGTCTTCAATCTTGTATCTTCATAGTCTTGGAGTCCGCCGACGATGATAGTCCGCTGTCCGGACACCCCTAGTCCAGACTCCTCAAGAGCCCTAAACCAGGCTTCAATGACGATGAGTCCGGCGCATATTGTTCGGCATTGCAAGGCGGGTTCCTCCTCCGAATAATTCATAGAAGATTGTGAACACCAGGATAGTGTCCGGCTCTGCAAAATAAATTCCACATTTTACCGTAGATAGAATAATATGTACACAAGTTCAATCTGCTGACGTATTTTGTGGCATGACGTCACACCACTACCAAGCCTGTACTTGAATCATTTTTTACTATACCACCTCAGCGCGTTTAGCGAAGCGGTTTCCTTGGCACGTCTTGTCGAAGCAGAGATCGTGTTCCCCTTATTCCGGGATTCTCATCAATACAAACATGGGTAACCCAACCGCGCCCGTCGCCATGCCCCCTCTATCGAAGGCGAGTCCCGAACGGTCACGGAGACGGCTCTTGGTATTCTCCCTCTTTATAATGGGACCAAGGCTCATTTCTTTTCTTCAATCCTCCATCGAATCTTCTCCCTGCTCCAAGTTCCAACACCCAGAGCCCCAGATTAGAGTGCTTCCGACCTTCAACAATGTCCGGCTCCGACCTTCAGGGCCGGTGGATGCCCTCCTCCGTCACGGAGGAGGACGTGCTAAAGCTGCGAGAGGCCAAGTACCTGTCTTACGAGATTTCGCACAGGTTTCCCGCCGAAGGGCAGGCCATCCCCACCCCCGAGCCCGGCGAGTACGTCGTTTTTGTATCCCATCTCCGTCGGGGTTTAGGCTTCCCGATGGATCCTTTTGTGAGAGGGCTCATGTTCTACTACGGGTTGGAATTCCACGACTTGGCTCCGGAGTCCATCCTCCATATTTCCGCATTTATTGTCGTCTGCGAAGCCTTCCTCCGCGTCACCCCCCACTTTGGCCTGTGGCTGAAGACCTTCAATGTGGAGCCGAAGATGATCGAGGGGCATCAAGCAGAGTGCAGCGGGGCGGCCGTAAGCAGGAGGGCCGATGCCCCGTGGCCCGAGGGCTCCTTCCAAGAGGAGCTCGGCTTGTGGCACCAGGAGTGGTTCTATATTACCGCTCCAAAGGGCAGCAGGCAGAAGCCGCCGCCCTTATTCCGCTCGAGACCTCCACGACGGTTGATGTCGTGGGTCAACCAAGGGCTCAACTGGGGGCCGTCAAAGGACGAGCCCCTATTGCAGGGCCGGATTCGAGACCTCCAAGCGAGGGAGATCGATCTGGTTGTGGTAATGCAGGTCATGCTGATTAGGCGTCTCCTGCCCTGCAAATGCCGCCCTCTCCGGCTGTGGGAGTTTAATCTGGAGGGACCACGGATTCTCCAACACTTCATGGGTATGACACCCGTGGAGATGTACAAATTATTCTTCGGATCACGAGAGGCGTGTCCGGAATTGACCAAGGACGCTGGCCTAAGCTGCAATCGCCCGGATACACAAGTAAGTAGCTCCGAGTCCGGACATACCGTTTGTTTGCCTTTCTATGATTCGCCTTTTGACCGATTTCCTTCTAAACAGGAGTGGATAGCGCAAGCAAAACTGTCTGGTGTCCCCCCTCCCAGAGACCGCGCGGATCCGTGGCCTGGTCGAGATCTTTGGAGGTTGCGCCTTCAGAAGAAGGCGAAGGGGAAAATAGAGGAGCTACCGCCTCGCCCAAGGAGGCTCTTGAAAGAGGGGGGATCGAGTATCCCTCCCTCCAAGGGGAGAAGAGGACCGCCTCCGAGGACCCGGGGGCCAAAGCCCCTAAGCGGGGGAAGAAATATTCACCAGAGGGTTCTGCGTCCGGGGAGGCCCCGGCCGCACAGTATCCCCTAAAGAATCAGCCCTCCAGCGAGCCGTAAGTAGAAAAAAGGGAGTTTTATAATAAGGGACATCCCTATTTGTGCTTCTGAGGATAACTCTAGTTTTAACCTTGTAGTTCGGATCTCCGTCCTTCGCAAATGAGCTCATCTTCGGGGGATCTTCGTCCGGAGATGGTGGAGAGCGAGACGCCTCCGTCCGTGGCGCCGTCGGATAGGGCGGACGAGCCTGAAGTGTCATCATGGAGGGTACCCCCGAGTCCGGCAAAGCCGGATAGTTCGGCACCAACTGGTGTGCGGTCGGGGGAGCTGAAGGATCTGCTTGAGAGGGCGTCTATCTCAGAAGATCACCATGCATTGATGAGTATGGTGATTGGAAGGATTTCATCCACCGAAGGCGGATTGCGTAATGCCATCAGGAGTTTGCTGGCGGGGTTTGAGGTACGTAAAAATGACACACCTTTTGACAGTTTTACACATAAAGTGCGCCCTGTATAGATAGTAGCCCCTGAGACTCGGTAGGTTGTCGAAAGCGACAGCGTGCCGAGGATCAAAATCGCAGGTTTCAATTTTTGCCGTTCCTATGCAGGTGGCGGATCGTCCGGGGGCCAGCCGGACTGATGGAGTTGCTGAACTAAAGCGGCAACTCGACGTTGCGGATGCGGACATCGCGCTAGTCAACAGGCGACTTGATGAGTCGCAAGGTAAGTGTTTCTTTGCGGTCACTTAGTAAGGGAGCCGAAGCCCACTCCTTACAACATGTGTGTGAAATGCGATGGTGCCGCTATGTGGAGAGCCTTGGGCGAACTTGCTCAAGCCAAGGAGCAAGCGGAAGGAGTGATCGGCTGCCTCGAGGGCGCCAAGGAGTTAGAAGCAGCGCGCACCTCGCCGAAGGGAAGAGATGGCCGAAATGGCCGTGAAGTTAAAAGATGCTACCGACCGCAATGAGGCTCTTGAAAAGGAGCGCCTACCGGGGCGAGAAGACCTGGGGAAGGCCGCCGCCGAAGCCAAGGATGCCCATTCTGCAATGCGGGCTATAAAGGAAGAGCTGCGCTAGGCCGGAGACATTGTGGCTGGCAAGCCTTTTCTGCTGCGCCGAAGGTTTACGAATCCAAAGTATGCTCAGCTTGGCCAGCTGTGGGGTCCGGAGGATCCTTATATGGACTTAGCAGCGAAAAGCGGCGGATGCCGCAGCACTTCCGAAGCCAGAAGGATCACAAGATGGAAGAGCTGTTTTGGTCTCAATTCCATAGTCCGGAGCGTTCACTTCCGCTGACCGACCGGTTGGCCGAGTCGGCTGAGCTGAATAGGTTGTCCAGGCTTGCCATGACGGATATCGTGACTCATGTCTGGCCGGATAGGCCCAAGCCGAAGAGCTATTTTGGCTTATTGCAGCAATTTCTTGGGGCGGTGCCGCATATCAAGGCGATGAAGCGGTCGGCCTGCATAGAGGGTGCACGGATGGCACTCGCCCGTGTGAAGACACATTGGACAGAGATGGATGCCACCGCTGTTGCGACCTAGGATTCGGACGAGAGCCGGTTACCCGCCGAGCACTATTTCGGGGAGGTTCTGCGTGGTGCTCGTGTAATAGAGTCGCAGTGCTCAGAAAATGTCACGTTCAAATGAACGTTTAATTTTGTAAAACAATGTTTATGATGTAGGCGCTTTTTATACTTGTGCGTTCAAGTATTGAAATATCTCCTATGCGGCCATTTATGTATACGTATGTATAACCTGAAAGATGGCAGTCGTCGGCTTCAGCCCCCACGCACAAGGTGCGGGGGTGTTCGCAAAAATAGTGCATTTTCACACTTAATCCGACGTCTCGGTCCTGTGAAGGAGGTGGCAGCGTAGCAAACGAGGCAACCGGACTATAATGCTTTATCACTTTCACTTAGCCATGGGAGTTCGAGGGTGGGGCTACGATATAGCCCCTGGGGGCACCGCGCTCTCCGAATTCGGGGCGCGTATGTGCCTGACCGGGAAACGGTCCTTCGTCAAAGCGGAGGAATTCTAAACATTCCATTGGTCGATCGAGTGGTTGACCAGTCTCTCGCTGTATCATGACAGCCGTTTTGGCTTTCATCGAGGTGCTCGCCACCAAACCGGGGCACAATCGCGAGAGTTCTCCGGTGCGCGTTAGCCGATGATACTGAACGTAAAGGCGGTAAAACACAGGAGCCGCAAACCCAACATTTGACCAAAGACATGATTCGGAGCTGATGCATATAAGGCCTAACTCGAGACGCGAACACTCCCGAAGGTGTTCGGTCTTTATAATAACGGGCGAACAATGCCCTAAGCCCCTAGTGTCCGTGCAGGCGGGTCCTCTCGACGGCCGATGCCAAAACGCCATCTCCTCTCTGGTTATAATGAGAAACCAGGGATTATAGCAACAAGAGACAGAAGAAAGGTTTACGCAGGTCTTAATCGAAAAGAATCCTTGAAGCGGGTCCCTCACGCGTCTGCGCTTTGTGTCTCCGTTGTGCAGCGTATCACGGGACGGTGTGCACGTTGTTCATCTGTAAAAAGAGAGGAACTTAGTTTGAAAAGAAATCATGCGAAAAGTGCATAAAAAATTAAATATTAATAAATTAATAAAGTTGAGCCTGTATTAGCTCATTATTGCTTATATGCACAGCCCCCTGTGAAGGGGTGTGCGGCTAGGGAGCCCCTAGCTTATTTATGCCGGACTCGTCTAGCCGTGTCCGGGGTCTTTGAATGACCCTTTTAATGAATGATGCCGCGTGGACTGGGCATTTTAAGTGTAAGACACGCGTAATGTGGTATTGCGTTAAAGCGGACGAAAGCTTCACGTCCCAATAGTGCTTGATAGCTACTTTTAAATGGGGCGACATGAAAGATTAGCTTTGCGCGTCGGAAGTTGTTGGGTGACCCGAACACAACTTCTAGTAGTAAGGAGCCTGTGCACTTAGCGTAAGGGCCTGGCGCCGCTCCTTTGAAGGAAGTGCGGCTATGTCGAATTTTAGTAAGGTCTATCCCCAACTTGCGGATTGTGTCCGGATATAGCAGGTTTAAATCGCTGCCGCCGTCCATCAGGACTTGTGTAAATTGCAGTCCGTCGATTATAGGATTCAATATCAGAGCAGTCCATCCTGCGTTTCGAATACTTCTGGAATAATCCAGGTGGTCAAAAGTGATTGGTTTTGACATCCAATCTCGAGGTTCCGCTGGGGTGGACCGTGCGACACCTATCTTAGCAGGTGCCGCATTGTTTTTCCGTACTATCACATGAAGTGAGTTTACTGCTTTGACTTCTTGTGGGAAAGTCTTTTGTTTTCCGGTGCTCTGCTCATGGGGTTCGTCATCGTCCTCGCTTGGCGCGTCGAGCCCCTTGTGTTCGGCGTTGAGTCCGCAGGGTGTTTAAAACCCAACAATCTCGGTGGGTGTGGTTTGCGAGCCTTCCGAGGTCTTGTGGATTTGACATATCCGATCCAAAATTTTGTTTAAGTTGGATAGCTCGTCACTGTTGTCCTTAAGAGGCAGTGTTTTATTGTTTGGCCACGAGCTTTTGAATCCGGCGTTGACCGCCGTGTTCTTTGGGCTTTTTTCTTTATTCCGGCGCTGATCCTTTCTGCGCCGTGATTTTCCGTTTCCATCTCTGATCTCGGATGTACTCGGGTCGCTGGTGCTGCATCTTGCTAGCCAGCTGTCTTCCCCCGCGCAAAAGCGGGTCATGAGGCTTGTTAGCACGGCCATTCTCCTTGGCTTCTCTTGGCCGAGGTGTCTAGCGAGCCATTCGTCTCGGACGTTGTGTTTAAAAGCTGCTAAGGCTTCAGCGTCCGGACAGTCGACTATTTGGTTCTTTTTGGTAAGGAACTTGTTCCAGAATTTTGCTTGACTCTCCGGCTGTTGAGTTATATGATCAAGATCCGAGGGCGGACATAAGTCCCTTGAAAATTTGCTCTAAACGCGTCCTCAAGCTCTTCCCAACTTCCAACAGTGTTTTCTGGGAGGCTTTTGAGCCAATGCCGAGCTGGCCCTTTGAGCTTGAGGGGTAGATATTTTATGGCATGGAGATCATCTCCTCTAGCCATGTGTATGTGTAGTATGTAATCCTCTATCCAGACTCTAGGGTCTGTTGTTCCATCGTATGCCTCTATGTTTATGGGTTTGAACCCTGCTGGAAATTCATGATCCAGCACCTCATCGGTGAAACATAGTGGGTGTCTGGCGCCCAGATTTGGGTGTGCATTGTCTTCAACACTTGGCGTGTTGTGTTGCTTCGAGGCCCTCTTTTTGGACCGTAAATGGACTGGCTGGGCCATCTGTTTTCCAGGATCATGAGTCGGCTTGTGTGCGGCGCCGCTTGTCGCTTTGGCTCATCATCGCCGTCTATCCGCCAAAGCGGCCTCTTTGTTTTTTTTTGTGGGGGCTCTATGGCTTCCTCGTCAAATTCGCAGCGACTTGCGCTTGGGTAGCTCTTTGTTTGGTGGCCATTGCCATATTTGTCTGCGGTCTTGAGTACTTTGCACCACCTCATTCCGAGTATGTCTTCCGCTGTTTTGAGCTTCCGTTTTTCCTTCTTCAGACTTCTTGCAGTGGCGACGAGTCTTTTGTGAAGGTTCTTATGCTCCGGTGGTGTGTCCGGCGTGAGGTCGTCTGGACTGTTGGTTTCGCCGGGCCTGGATTGATTATCCGATTCGTCCTGTTCGGACAGTTGCTTGGTTGCATGTTCGTCGTCCACTGGTTTGCCCTGCTCTATTGCTGGGTCATTAGGAATGCTGTTTTTGTCAAGGCGGGACTTAGGGCGGCGTCTGTGTTGCCGTTTTGGTTGTTTGTCAGCGGGATTATCTTTTGCCACGCCCCGCTGTTCCTCGTTATCGCTTCCTTTTGGGGTGTCCACCATATATACGTCATGTGTTGGGGTGGTCTTCCAGTGCCCTGTAGGCGCTGGTTCTTGATCGTCTCCGGCATCGTCGTCCATACCGTCGATGTCTTCGGAGTTGTAGTCTAGCATGTTGGTTAGATCGTCGACAGTGGCTACAAAGTGGGTGGTGGGTGGGCTTTGAATTTCTTCATCGTCCGCATCCCAACCATCCTGGCCGTAGTCCGGCCAGGGCTCTCCGGATAGCGAGAGATGCTTTAGCGATTTTAGGATGTCGCCAAAGGGTGAGTCTTTGAAGATGTCCGCAGCGGTGAACTCCATGATCTCGCGCCCAATCGGATTCGATTGGCAGGGGAGCAGGAGGTTCGAGTCGGCAGGAGTCCGCACCTCGAGTCACGAGCTTTATAAGGGACGGGTCGATGTTCGCTCCATCGCCGTGGAAGTTGCAGCTCTCGGCGGTGTCCAGCCACCGTCCTCGATCTGCGCGATCGGCTCCGGACTATGGGTCGGAGCGGATTCGTGTGCGGCCTCCAAGGTATTGTCCGGCGGCAGAGTTAGATCATGCCCATCGTGACAGTGCGGCACGCTTGGCTGTGGCTCGGATCCATCGAAGATCAAGTCTCCGCGGATATCCGCCATGGAGTTTAGGCTCCCAAATCTGATATGATGGCCAGGGGCATAGCTTTCGATATGCTCCAGATGGCCAAGTGAATTGCCCGCAGCGGGCCGCCCGAATCTGAAGATCTGTCCGGGAGAAAAGTCTCACCGGGACTGCGTTGTTGTTGATTGAAGAAGCCATCAAGCCTATCGGTGGCGACACGGAGGAACTCTCAATGAAAGCACCAATGTCGGTGTCAAAACCGGCGGATCTCGGGTAGGGGCCCGAACTGCGTGCGTCTAGGCGGATGGTAATAGGAGACAAGGGACACGATGTTTTTACCTGTGTTCGGGCCCTCTCGATGGAGGTAAAACCCTACTCCTGCTTGATTGATATTGATGATATGGGTAGTACAAGAGTGGATCTACCACGAGATCAAGGAGGCTAAACCCTAGAAGCTAGCCTATGGTATGATTGTTGTAATGGTTGTTGTCCTACGGACTAAAACCCTCCGGTTTATATAGACACCGAGGAGGGCTAGGGTTACACAGAGTCGGTTACAATGGTAGGAGATCTACATATCCATATCGCCAAGCTTGCCTTCCACGCCAAGGAAAGTCCCATCCGGACACGGGACGAAGTCTTCAATCTTGTATCTTCATAGTCTTGGAGTCCGGCTGACGATGATAGTCCGGCTGTCCGGACACCCCCTAGTCCAGGACTCCCTCAGTTACGTCAATACAAGTTTTGGCACTGATCCAGATGACTCTAAGTCTTAATCTTGATACATATTGAAAGTGGGAGCAATTAGCTAGAGTAGCTCCATGCAGAGCATTGTAGACATAGAATATTTGCAAAATACATACGGCTCTGAATGTGACAGACCCGGAGACTAAACTTCTCTCATGAGCAAAACATGATCATACCTTAGTACTCTTTGGTTGTTAATTGTTGGGGAACGTTGCAGAAAATTAAAATTTTTCCTACGGCTTCACCAAAATCCATCTATGAGTTCATCTAAGCGTCGAGCAATGGGAGAGAGATTGCATCTACATACCACTTGTAGATCGCGTGCGGAAGCTTGCAAGGTGATGATGGAGTCGTACTCGAACGTGATTCAGATCACCGATGTCCAAGTGCTGAACGGACAGCACCTCCGCGTTCAACACACGACGGGACGAGCGGCGTCTCCTCCGTCTTGATCCAGCAAGGAGGAAGGAGAGGTTGAGGAAGACAGCTCCACCGCAAAGACGACGGCGTGGTGATGGTGGAGAAGCAAGATCTCGGCTGGGCTTCGCCAAGCGCTTACGGAGGAGGAGAGGTGTTTGGGGAGGGAGGGCTGCGCCTTGGAGATGGGTACAGCAGCCCCCTCCTCCCCCTTTATATAGGCCCCTGGAGAGGGGCCCTGGAGATCCAATCTCTGTGGGGCGGCGGCCAAGGGGTGGAGTGCCCCCAAGCCAGTGGGCGCCCCCCCTAGGGTTTCAACCCTAGGCGCGGGGTGGGCCTAGGGGCGCACCAGCCCACTATGGGCTGGTTCCTCCCACTTCAGCCCATGGGGCCCTCCGGGATAGGTGGCCCCACCGGTGGACCCCGGGACCCTTCCGGTGGTCCGGCACATTCACGGAGACCCCAAACTTTCCGATGGCGAAATACCACTTCCTATATATTATTCTTTACCTCCGGACCATTTCGAAACTCCTCGTGACGTCCGGGATCTCATCCGGGACTCCGAACAACATTCGGTAGTCACATACTTGACTTCCTACTAACCCTAAGCGTCACCGAACCTTAAGTGTGTAGACCCTACGGGTTCGGGAGACACGCAGAACATGACCGAGACGACTCTCGGGCAATAACCAACAGCGGGGTCTGGATACCCATGTTGGCTCCCACATGCTCCTCGATGATTTCATCGGTTGAACCACGATGTCGAGGATTCAATCAAACCACGTATGCAATTCCCTTTGTCAATCGATGCGTTACTTGCCCAAGACTCGATCGTCGGTATCCCAATACCTTGTTCACTCGTTACGGCAAGTCACTTTACTCGCACCGTAATGCATGATCCGTGGCCAACACCTTGGTCAACTTGAGCTCATTATGACGATGCATTACCGAGTGGGCCAGAGATACCTCTCCGTCATACGGAGTGACAAATCGATCTCGATCCGTGTCAACCCAACAGATACTTTCGGAGATACCGTAATGCACCTTTATAGTCACCCGATTCGTTGTGACGTTTGATACACCCAAGGCACTCCTACGGTAACCGGAGTTACGATCTCATGGTCGAAGGAAGAGATACTTGACATTGGCAAAGCTTCTAGCAAACAAACTATACGATCTTTTATGCTATGCTTAGGATTGGGTCTTGTCCATCACATCATTCTCCTAATGATGTGATCCCGTTATCAACGACATCCAATGTCCATAGTCAGGAAACCATGACTATCTATTGATCACTGTGGGCTAGTCAACTAGAGGCTCACTAGGGACATATTGGGGTCTAAGTGTTCACACGTGTATTACGATTTCCGGATAATACAGTTATAGCATGAACAAAAGACAATTATCATGAACATTGAAATATAATAATACTTTTATTATTGCCTCTAGGGCATATTTCCAACAGTCTCCCACTTGCACTAGAGTCACCAATCTAGTTACATTGTGATGAATCGAACACCCATAGAGTTTTGGTGTTGATCATGTTTTGCACGCGAGAGAGGTTTAGTCAGCGGATCTGCGACATTCGGATCCGTGTGCACTTTGCAAATCTCTATGTCTCCATCTTGAACATTTTCACGGATGGAGTTGAAACGACGCTTGATGTGCTCGGTCTTCTTGTGAAACCAGGCTCCTTGGCAAGGGCAATAGCTCGGTGTTGTCACAGAAGAGTTTGATCGGCCCCGACGCATTGGGTATGACTCCTAGGTCGGTGATGAACTCCTTCACCCAAATCGCTTCATCGCCGCCTCCGAGGCTGCCATGTACTCCGCTTCACACGTAGATCCCGCCACGACGCTCTCGCTTGCAACTGCACCACCATCTTGCTCCACCATTCAACATATACACGTATCCGGTTTGTGACTTAGAGTCATCAGATCTGAGTCGAAGCTAAGCGTCGGCGTAACCCTTCTGACGAGCTCTTCGTCTCCTCCATAAACAAGAAACATGTCCTTTGTCCTTTTCGGTACTTCAGGATATTCTTGACCGCTGTCCGGTGTTCCTTGTCGGGATTACTTTGGTATCTTGCAACCAAACTTACGGCAAGGTTTACATCGGTCCAGTACACAGCATGGCATACATAATAGATCCTATGGCTGAAGCATAGGGATGACACTCATCTCTTCTTTATCTTTTGCCGTGGTCGGTGGTGAGCGAGCTCAATCTCACACCTTGTAACATAGGCAAGAACCCTTCTTGCACTGATCCATTTTGAACCTCTTCAAAATCTTATCAAGGTATGTGCTTTGTGAAAGACCTATGAGGCGTCTCGATCTATCTCTATAGATCTTGATGCCTAATATATAAGCAGCTTCTCCAAGGTCCTTCATTGAAAAACACTTGTTCAAGTAGGCCTTAATGCTGTCCGAAGTTTCGTATCATTTCCCATCAAAAGTATGTCATCTACATATAATAGGAGAAATGCTACTGAGCTCCCATTCACTTTCTTGTAAACGCAGGCTTCTCCATAAGTCTCGCATAAACCCAAACGCTTTGATCATCTCATCAAAGCGAATGTTCTAACTCGAGATGCTTGCACCAGCCCATAAATGGATCGTTGGAGCTTGCATACTTTGTTAGCATTCGAGGATCGACAAAACCTTCCGGCTGCATCATATACAGCTCTTCCTTAAGATGTCCGTTAAGGAATGTCGTTTTGGCGTCCATCGCCATATCTCATAATCATAGTATGCGGCAATTGCTAACATGATTGGACGGACTTAAGCTTCGCTACGGAGAGAATGTCTCGTCGTAGTCAATCCCTTGAACTTGTCGATAACCCTTAGCGACAAGTCGAGCCTTATAGATGGTAACATTACCATCCGCGTCCGTCTTCTTCTTAAAAATCCATTTGTTTTCTATCGCTCGCCAATCATCGGGCAAGTCTGTCAAAGTCCATACTTTGTTTTCATACATGGATTCTATCTCGGATTTCATGGCCTCAAGCCATTTGTTGGAATCCGGGCCCGCCATCGCTTCTTCATAGTTTGAAGGTTCATTGTTGTCTAACAACATGATTTCCATGACAGGTTGCCGTACCACTCAGTGCGGAGCGTGTCCTCGTGGACCTTGAAGTTCAAGAGCAACTTGATCCAAGTACCTTGATCATCATCATTGTTTTCCTCTTGGTTGGTGTGGGCATCACAGAGCGGTCTCTGCGCTGCACCGCCTTCCCGTTCGAGAGGTAGTACTTCATCGAGTTCTACTTTCCTCCCACTTACTTCTTTCGAGAGAAACTCTTTCTCGTAAAGCATCCGTTCTTGGCAACAAAGATCTTGCCTTCGGATCTTAAGTAGAAGGTATACCCGACAGTTTCCTTAGGGTATCCTATGAATATGCATTTTTCCGACTTGGGTTCGAGCTTTTCGGGTTGAAGTTTCTTGACATAAGCATCACATCCCCAAACTTTTAGAAACGACAGCTTAGGTTTCTTCCCAAACCACAATTCATACGGTGTCGTCTCAGCGGATTTAGGCGGTGCCCTATTTAAAGTGAATGTAGTTGTCTCTAGGCGTATCCCCAAAATGATAGCGGTAAATCGGTAAGAGACATCATAGACCGCACCATATCCAATAGAGTGCGATTCGACGTTCGGACACACCGTTTATTTGAGGTGTTCCAGCGGCGTGAGTTGTGAAACGATTCCACATTTCCTTAAGTGTGTGCCAAACTCGTGACTTAAATATTCTCCTCCATGATCTGATCGTAGGAACTTTATCTTTCGTCACGTTGATTCTCTACCTCACTCTGAAATTCCTTGAACTTTTCAAAGGTCTCGGACTTGTGTTTCATTAAGTAGACATACCCATATCTACTTAAGTCATCGGTGAGAGTGAGAACATAACGATATCCTCCATGAGCCTCAACGCTCATTGGACCACACACATCGGTATGTATGATTTCCAACAAGTTGGTTGCTCGCTCCATTGTTCGGAGAACGGAGTCTTGGTCATTTTGCCTAAGAGGCATGGTTCACATGTGTCAAACGATTCATAATCAAGAGACTCTAAAGTCCATCAGCATGGAGCTTCTTCATGCGCTTGACACCAATGTGACCAAGGCGGCGAGTGCCACAAGTATGTGGGACTATCGTTATCAACTTTACATCTTTTCGCATCCACACTATGAACATGTGTAATATTACGCTCGAGATTCATTAAGAATAAACCATTGACCATCGGAGCATGACCATAAAACATATCTCTCATATAAATCGAACAACCATTATTCTCAGACTTAAATGAGTAGCCATCTCGTATCAAGCGAGATCCAGATACAATGTTCATGCTCAAACTTGGCACTAAATAACAATTATTAAGGTTCAAAACTAATCCCGTAGGTAAATGTAGAGGCAGCGTGCCGACGGCGATCACATCGACTCTGGAACCATTCCCGACGCGCATCGTCACCTCGTCCTTCATGATCTCCGTTTATTCCGCAGCTCTGTTGTGAGTTACAAATATGAGCAACGGCACGGTATCAAATACCGGGAGTTACTACGAGTCTTGGTAAGGTACACATCAATTACATGTATATCAAATATACCTTTGGTGTTGCGGCCTTCTTATCCGCTAAGTATTTGGGGCAGTTCCGCTTCGGTGACCCTTCCCTTGCAATAAAAGCACTCGGTCTCGGGCTTGGGTCCATTCTTTGACTTCTTCCGGCAATCGGCTTACGGGCGCGGCAACATCTTTGCCGTCCTTCTTGAAGTTCTTCTTACCCTTGCCCTTCTTGAACTTAGTGGTCTTATTGACCATCAACACTTGATGTTCTTTCTTGATTTCAGCCTCTGCTGACTTGACATCGAGAACACTTCAGAATGGTCTTTTCCATCCCCGCATGTTGTAGTTCATCACAAAGCTCTTGTAGCTTGGTGGGAGCGATGGAGGATTCTGTCAATGACCGCCTCATCGGGAGGTTAATGTTCATTTGGGTCATACGGTTGTGCAACCTGACATCTTGAGGATGTGCTCTTGTGAACTATTTTCCTCCATCTTACAACTGTAGAACTTGTCGAGACATCATATCTCTCGACCGGGCATGAGCTTGGAAAACTAGTTTCAGCTCTTGAACATCTCATATGCTCCGTGGTGCTCAAAACGCTTTTGGAGCCCGGTTCTAAGTGTAAAGCATGCCGCCTTGAGCGAGGGAGTAATCATCAAGCGGGATTGCCAAGCGTTCATAACGTCTTGGTTCTGGGGACGGAGCGTCACCTAGCGGCTCGTCTAGGACATATTGTTTCTGGCAGCTATGAGGATGATCCTCGTGTTCGGACCCGATCCGTATAGTTCTGCCATCATCTTTCAGCTTGGTTTTCTAGGAAGCGTTGAAGTTCATGGTGACATTAGCGTTGGCCATTGAACTACAAGACATATTTGCAAAGGTTTTAGACTAAGTTCATGATAATAAAGTTCTAATCAAATTATGAACTCCCACTTAGATTAGACATCCTCTAGTCATCTAAGTGTTACACGATCCGAGTCGACTAGCCCGTGTCCGATCATCACGTGAGACGGACTAGTCATCGTCGGTGAACATCTTCATGTTGATCGTATCTTCCATACGACTCATGTTCGACCTTTCGGTCTCCGTGTTCGAGGCCATGTCCGCACATGCTAGGCTCGTCAAGTTAACCCTAAGTGTTTTATTTGTGTAAAACTGTCTTACACCGTTGTATGTGAGCGTAAGAATCCATCACACCCGATCATCACGTGGTGCTTAGAAGCGATGAACTGTAGCAACGGTGCACGTTAGGGAGAACACTTCTTGAAATTTTGTAAGGATCATCTTATTTACTACCGTCGTCCTAAGTAAACAAGATGCATAAACATAATAAACATCACATGCAATTATATAGTTGTGACATGATATGGCCAATATCATCAAGCTCCATTGATCTCCATCTTCGGGGCTCCATGATCATCTTGTCACCGGCTTGACACCATGATCTCCATCATCATGATCTCCATCATCGTGTCTTCATGAAGTTGTCACGCCAGCGACTACTTCTACTTCTATGACTAACGCGTTTAGCAATGAAGTAAAGTAGTTTACATGGCGTTCTTCAATGACACGCAGGTCATACAAAAAATAAAGACAACTCCTATGGCTCCTGCCGGTTGTCATACTCATCGACATGCAAGTCGTGAATCCTATTACAAGAACATGATCTCATACATCACAATTCATCATTCATCACAACTTCGGCCATATCACATCACATGATCAATCGCTGCAAAAACAAGTTAGGCGTCCTCTAATTGTTGTTGCATCTTTTACGTGGCTGCGATTGGGTTCTAGCAAAACGTTTTCTTACCTCGAATCACCACAACGTGATTTTGTCAACTTCTATTTACCCTTCATAAGGGCCCTGTTCATCGAATCCGCTCCAACTAAAGTGGGAGAGACAGACACCCGCCACCACCTTATGCAACTAGTGCATGTCGATCGGTGGAACCGGTCTCACGTAAGCATACGTGTAAGGTTGGTCGGGCGCTTCATCCCACAATACCGTTGAGCAAGAAAAGACTAGTAGAGGCAAGTAAGATGACAAGATCAACGCCCACAACAAATTGTGTTCTACTCGTGCATTAGAGAACTACGCATAGACCTAGCTCATGATGCCACTGTTGGGGAACGTTGCAGAAAATTAAAATTTTTCCTACGGCTTCAACAAGATCCATCTATGAGTTCATCTAAGCGTCGAGCAACGGGAGAGAGATTGCATCTACATACCACTTGTAGATCGCGTGCGGAAGCTTGCAAGGTGATGATGGAGTCGTACTCGAACGTGATTCAGATCACCGATGTCCAAGTGCTGAACGGACAGCACCTCCGCGTTCAACACACGTGCGGGACGGCGGCGTCTCCTCCGTCTTGATCCAGCAAGGAGGAAGGAGAGGTTGAGGAAGACAGCTCCACCGGCAAGACGACGGCGTGGTGATGGTGGAGAAGCAAGACTCGGCAGTGGCTTCGCCAAGCGCTTACGGAGGAGGAGAGGTGTTGGGAGGGAGGGCTGCGCCTTGGAGATGGGTACAGCAGCCCCCTCCCCCCCTTTATATAGGCCCCTGAGAGGCGGCCCCTGAGATCCAATCTCCGGGGCGGCGACCAAGGGGTGGAGTGCCCCCCAAGCCAAGTGGGGCGCCCCCCACCCCTAGGGTTTCAACCCTAGGCGCAGGGGGTGGGCCTAGGGGGGTGCACCAGCCCACTATGGGCTGGTTCCCCTCCGACTTCAGCCCATGGGGCCCTCCGGGATAGGTGGCCCCACCCGGTGGACCCCCGGGACCCTTCCGGTGGTCCCGGTACATTATCGGGAGACCCCGAAACTTTCCCGATGGCCGAAATACCACTTCCTATATATTATTCTTTACCTCCGGACCATTCCGAAACTCCTCGTGACGTCCGGGATCTCATACGGGACTCCGAACAACATTCGGTAGTCACATACTTGACTTCCTACCAACCCTAGCGTCACTGAACCTTAAGTGTGTAGACCCTACGGGTTCGGGAGACACGCAGACATGACCGAGACGACTCTCGGGCAATAACCAACAGCGGGGTCTGGATACCCATGTTGGCTCCCACATGCTCCTCGATGATTTCATCGGTTGAACCACAATGTCGAGGATTCAATCAAACCTCAGTATGCAATTCCTTTGTCAATCGATGCGTTACTTGCGAGACTTCGATCGTCGGTATCCCAATACCTTGTTCGGTCTCGCTACCGGCAAGTCACTTTACTCGCACCGTAATGCATGATCCGTGGCCAACACCTTGGTCAACTTGAGCTCATTATGATGATGCATTACCGAGTGGGCCAGAGATACCTCTCCGTCATACGGAGTGACAAATCCAGATCTTGATCCGTGTCAACCCAGCAGATACTTTCGGAGATACCGTAATGCACCTTTATAGTCACCCGATTCACGTTGTGACGTTTGATACACCCAAGGCACTCCTACGGTAACCGGAGTTACACGATCTCATGGCGAAGGAAGAGATACTTGACATTGGCAAAGCTTCTAGCAAACAAACTATACGATCTTTTATGCTATGCTTAGGATTGGGTCTTGTCCATCACATCATTCTCCTAATGATGTGATCCCGTTATCAACGACATCCAATGTCCATAGTCAGGAAACCATGACTATCTATTGATCACAACGGGCTAGTCAACTAGAGGCTCACTAGGGACATATTGGGGTCTAAGTGTTCACACGTGTATTACGATTTCCGGATAATACAGTTATAGCATGAACAAAAGACAATTATCATGAACATTGAAATATAATAATACTTTTATTATTGCCTCTAGGGCATATTTCCAACATTAATCACATAACGATGTGAACTAGATTATTGACTCTAGTGACCCTTTGGGTGTTGATCACATGACGATGTGAACTATGGGTATTAATCACATACACATGTGAATATTGGTGTTAAATCACATGGCGATGTGAACTAGATTATTGACTCTAGTGCAAGTGAGAGACTAAAGGAAATATGCCCTAGAGACAATAATAAAGTTATTATTTATTTTTCTTATATCATGATAAATGTTTATTATTCATGCTAGAATTGTATTAACCGGAAACATAATACATGTGTGAATACATAGACAAACATAGTGTCACTAGTATGCATCTACTTGACTAGCTCGTTAATCAAAGATGGTTAAGTTTCCTAACCATAGACATGAGTTGTCATTTGATTAACGGGATCACATCATTAGGAGAATGATGTGATTGACTTGATCCATTCCATTAGCTTAGCACTTTGATCGTTTAGTATGTTGCTATTGCTTTCTTCATGACTTATACATGTTCCTATGACTATGAGATTATGCAACTCCCGTTTACCGGAGGAACACTTTGTGTGCTACCAAACGTCACAACGTAACTGGGTGATTATAAAGGTGCTCTACAGGTGTCTCCGAAGGTACATGTTGGGTTGGTGTATTTCGAGATTAGGATTTGTCACTCCGATTGTCGGAGAGGTATCTCTGGGCCCTTTCGGTAATGCACATCACTTAAGCCTTGCAAGTATTGCAACTAATGAGTTAGTTGCGGGATGATGTATTACAGAACGAGTAAAGAGACTTGCCGGTAACGAGATTGAACTAGGTATTGAGATACCGACAATCGAATCTCGGGCAAGTAACATACCGATGACAAAGGGAACAATGTATGTTGTTATGCGGTTTGACCGATAAAGATCTTCGTAGAATATGTGGGAGCCAATATGGGCATCCAGGTCCGGCTATTGGTTATTGACCAGAAACGTGTTTCGGTCATGTCTACATAGTTCTCGAACCCGTAGGATCCGCATGCTTAAGGTTTCGATGACAGTTATATTATGAGTTTATGTGTTTTGATGTACCGAAGGAGTCCGGAGTCCCGGATGAGATTGGGGACATGACGAGGAGTCTCGAAATGGTCGAGACGTAAAGATCGATATATTGGACGACTATATTCGGACATCGGAAAGGTTCCGAGTGATTCGGGTATTTTTCGGAGTACCAGAAAGTTACGGGAATTTGCCGGGGAGTATATGGGCCTTATTGGACTTTAGGGGAAAGAGAGAGGAGAGGTTGGGCACCCCCCAAGGCCTAGTCCGAATTGGACTAGGGGGAGGGGCTGCGCCCCCTCCTTTCTTCTCTTCTCTGTCCCCTTTCCTTGACTCCTACTCCTACTACTTGGAAGGGGGGGGGGGAATCCTACTCCCGGTGGGAGTAGGAGGACTCCTCCTAGGGCGTGCCATAGAGAGGGTCGGCCCTCCCCCTCCTCCACTCCTTTATATATGGGGAGGAGGCACCCCTTGGAGACACAACAATTGATCTCTTGATCTCTTAGCCGTGTGCGGTGCCCCCCTCAACCATAGTCCTCGATAATATTGTAGCGGTGCTTAGGCGAAGCCTTGCGACAGTAGAACATCAAGATCGTCACCACGCCGTCGTGCTGACGGAACTCTTCCCCGACACCCTGCTGGATCGGAGTCCGGGGATCGTCATCGAGCTGAACGTGTGCTAGAACTCGGAGGTGCCGTAGTTTCGGTGCTTGATCGGTCGGGCCGTGAAGATGTACGACTACATCAACCGCGTTGTTCTAACGCTTCCGCTTTCGGTCTACGAGGGTACGTGGACACTCTCTCCCCTCTCGTTGCTATGCATCACCATGATCTTGCGTGTGCGTAGGAATTTTTTTGAAATTACTACGTTCCCCAACAGAATGGACCCCAGGAACGTTGCAAACCTACTCCACATATAAGCAACAACATAGGATAAAATGGAGCACATGATGGATGGATGCATCCTCATCACAAAACCTACAAGAATAATCTCCCACCCAATTACGTTTTTGCATGTTATCTTTGGTAGCTATGGAATTATGCCTTATAAGCCACAACCACACTTTAAATGTTAAGAGGAATCCTAGCTTTCCATGGCTGCTTAAAGAACCTGTCAGGCCAGAACTCGATATATGAGCATAAATGGATTCAATGTCAATTTGCCAAACTTGGTAAATTTCCACTTAGGAACATCCTTGTTGTTATTGAGCGACACACCAATAAGCATACTGTGAAGCAAGCCCAATTGAGATTGCAGGTTCACACTTAACCACCTGCGGAACTACAAATACCAACCAGTCCCCAATGCCAACGACAACTTTGGATCTACTAGAACAAGATACAAGTAAAAAATGACTTGTGACATTCAAAAATGAATATTTATACTCTTGCTGGTTGTTCGATCTAGCTTAGCATAATCCTAGTTGTCTCCAACTATTGGATTTAAGCATGAGGAATGAATACTTTTTTTGTTGTTGTGGGGTTGAAGAATGAAGAGGTTAGTTACTTAAATGATGCATCAAGGCATATTATAGGCCACATTGTATTTTTTTAAAACAAGCAAAACACAGACAATATATTACTCAGGCAGGCCAGCTAAATCGCTGGTAACTGCAGAATTTACAAAGTCTGGGACATTGTGGAGCCAATGAACCTGGTTTCCCGACTCCAAACCGGCGCCATGAGACGCTAAAACATGGGCTACATAGTTACAGACTCTTGGAACCCACACAATTTTTACATCATTAAAATACAACCATAAAAGTCTTCTTGCCTTCATGAATACAACACCACACTGGGAAGCATCATACTCTTCTGTGGAGATTGCTTGTTGCAGCACACGAGAATCAGTTTCAAAAATGACATTTTGACACCCCAAGTCACTTGCTCTTTCAATTGCTCTGATGAGGGCTAGGCTTTCTGCATGGAGAGCATCCATGATATGTGTCAACCTCCCCGCTCCTGCTGCCTCTGCAAATCCCTCTGGATTGTGAATGATGTAGCCCCAGCCTCCTGTGTGATCTTCTTCCTTAAAAGCTTCATCAACATTAATTTTCAGGTAACTTGATGGCGGTGGAGTCCATTTTTGCTGTGATGTTGTGGTTTTTCCTGTGCACATGTCTTTCATTACCATCTGCATAAACTCACAATGATGTAATACTATCGAGCTTACTACCTCCTCACAGCTTCTAATTTGTTCACCTCTATTTACTTTATTACGTTCATGCCACCACAACCACATCATAATACAGATTTTTGTAGCTACTTCTTCTTTTAGTTTAAAGATTTCAATTAAAACATCTTGGGGATTGGGATAGCTTACGAGAGATAGCCTGATGTCTTCCATTTGTAGTTCCCTCCATATTTTCTTTACTTGCTTGCATTTGAGGAAACAATGTCCCTCATCCTCATCCGACCTGAAACAAACAGGGCATTTAGAACTAATGTCCATTCCTCTCCTAATTAGCTTTTGTCTCCAAGGCAGGCTGTGGTGTGCTAGTCTCCATAGGAAAAGTCGAATCTTACTTGGTAAGGGGACCTTCCATAATTTCTTCCAATCAAAACTGAGACTATTTGATGTATTGTTTGAACATAGTTGAATCCCGCTAGCTGTATGCTTGGCTTCACTGTTCATTGCCACCTTGTATGCAAACTTTACTGTAAAGAGGCCCTTCTTGTCATAATGCCAAGCTAGACTGTCGTCCGCTAACTCATTTACTTGCAGCTGCATAATGAGACTGGCATCTTCATTGCAGAAGGTTTGATAAACTAATCCTTCATCCCAGCTCCTGGTCCCAGCCACATTGTATATTTCAGCTTTTGAACTTCTTCTTACAATTTAGAAATATTCAACGATCTCTTAAATAAAGACTTCAATGGACATACAAAATATTGTTTTTACTTAAATATATCAGGATGGAACTCCGGTAGCATCATAGGATAGAAAGCTTACTTTGCTGCTACTTAATTAGTCCAATTTCTTATATGCGCTCGCACAAAACTGAAACAACCATACACATTAATAGAGCCAAGGCATGATCAGATTTACTTAAGTACAAATATAGTTCTTGAGGTTTATTTTAATTTTAAACATAAATCATACTCCCTCCGTACCCAAATGCAAGACATTTTTGCAGTTCATTTTGCAGGAAATCAGGTCGTCTTTACTGTTGCTAGCAAGGCAGACAGTGTTGCCAATACCGCACAGTTGCAAAATCAAGGGCCGGCCTGAAGTGGGCCGTGCGTGTCTGGCCCGGAACAGCAGCGGCAGCAGGAAGGAATTACCGAAGGAGCATTCCCAAACGTCACCGGCGGCGATGCCCAGCGCGCCACCCGTCTCCTCCGCCGTCTCCAAGCTCCACTCGCGATGCCACTCCCTCTCCACCATGAAGCAGCTGCACGCCCACCTCCTCCTCCACCACCGCCCCATCCCGTACAACCACTTCCTCTCCAAGCTCTTATCCATCTCCTCCTCCTCCGCCACCACCACCGCCGCCGCCGCCGACTACGCGCTCCTCCTGCTCGCCTCGCACCCGGACCCCACCGCCTTCTCCTTCAACGTCGCCCTCCGCTTCTTCGCCGCCTCCCGCCCGCGCGTCTCCCTCCAGCTCTCCCTCCGCATGCTCCGCTCCGCGCTCCGCCCGGACGCCTACACGCTCCCTTTCCTCCTCCTCGCCGCGGCCCGGTGCCCCGCGCCCGCCTTCGCCGTCTCGGCGCACGCGCTCCTGCAGAAGCTCGGGCTGCACAGCCACGACCACACCGTCCACTCCCTCATCACCATGTATTCCAACCTCGGCAGGCCCCGCGCGGCCCGCAGGGTGTTCGACGGAATCCTCCGCCGGGATGTCGTGTCCTGGAACTCCATGATCAAGGCGTATCAGGCGGCGGGGATGAAGGACGACGTGGCGCGCATGTTCCGCGCGATGATCGCCGAGGGCGCGGTGGCGCCCAACGCGGTGACCGTGGCGGTCGTGCTCGCGGCGTGCAGGGACGCCGGAGACCTGGCGCTTGGTAGGTGGTTGGAGGAGTGGGTGATATCCGCGGGGATGGAGGTGGGATCGCTCGTCGGCTCGGCTCTCGTTGGGATGTACGAGAAGTGTGGGGAGATGGCGGAGGCGAGGAGAGTGTTCGACGCCATCGCTGACAAGGATAACGTCGCTTGGAATGCCTTGATCACTGGGCAAGTATCGATAGATCCACTTCGGTCCTCATTTTGAAATAATATTCTCTGATGAATGTGATCTTATCTGGCCCGCCTGATCATTTGTCTATGGTGTGTATGATGACGCAGGTACGCTCAGAACGGCATGTCAAAGGAAGCCATTTCCTTATTTCACAGCATGCGGCAAGCAGGGGCACGTCCAGATAAGATAACCTTGGTAGGGGTGCTCTCGGCCTGTGCTGCAGTTGGTGCTCTGGAGCTAGGCACTGAACTTGACCGCTATGCCTCACAAAGAGGCTTCTACAGCAATGTCTACGTTGGGACTGCTTTAGTGGATATGTACTCAAAGTGTGGGGATCTTACCAGAGCCATACAAGTGTTTGAGAAACTGCCATGCAAGAATGAAGCTTCATGGAACGCCTTGATTTGTGGTCTTGCCTTTAATGGGCGAGGCCATGAAGCTATTCGGCAGTTTGAATTGATGAGGAAGCAGGAAGGGCTCCGGCCGGACGATATCACTTTCATAGGAGTACTTTCTGCCTGTGTGCATGCAGGGTTGCTGAAAGACGGTCGGCATTGGTTCGATTCCTTGACATCTGAGTTCCAAATCATTCCCAAGATCGAGCACTACTCATGCATGGTTGATTTATTGGCACGTGCCGGACATTTAGAAGAAGCATGGGATTTCATTGAGAAGATCCCTGGTAAGGCAGATGCGGTGATGTTGGGGGCTTTGCTTGCCGCTTGTCGGAAATGCAAAAATGTTGAGGTCAGTGTCAAGGTCATCAACAGGATCATGCTGCTGGAGCCCTCAAACTCGTGGAACTATGTGGTTTCATCCAAGATATATGCAAGCTCGGATAGATTGGATGACTCTGCACGGATGAGAGGGCTGATGAGGGAGAGAGGTGTCAGCAAAATTCCAGGTTGCAGCTGGATTGAGGTTAGCGGCAGAGTTCTTGAATTCTATGCAGGGGATGAACCACAGCATGGCGCGGAGGATATGTATCAACTCCTCGACATGCTTGTTGATGAGATGAGACTGGAGGGATATGTTCCAAATCTTGATCTGGTTTAACACAAAACCAGATGTAGATCAACTTCAGTATTGCAGTCTTGCTGAAATTTTCTTTTTGGATTGGTATTCATGTCAAAGAGGCTGTGGTGCTTGAAAGAAAGGAGGCGGCTGTTGTCTCAGAGAAACAGAAACATCAGCTGAAATGCTGAACATAAATGTCGGATGGCCAAGATGGAACATTGCTCTGCATTCCTTCTCTATGACTGGATACCAGGATCAAATCAGGTCTATTTTGAATCACCTATCAACAGAGCTCTTTGAATTATGGCAGCATGCTAATAATGTGCAAAGATTGGCTGATTGGGCTGTGTCTATGAAAATACCTGATTCAGTTGTAGCTACCCTTGAAACTTTCAACAGACGATTTCAGTTCACCAATGAACTCGATTGGTTTTTCGAGCTGTCAGAATATGCTAGATAACCGCGAATATGGAAAACCATAATCTCTAAAGAGTGTCATATAAATTGCATTATATCATTTTCTGGCTGAGCATATTCAGGACTCTGATCTAAAAGAAAAATGAATTGGCACCCACCTAATGTTGGTGTTTTTGGAAAAATAGCATTCCAGGTGGATTGGAGATGGGATCCGAAGGAGCTACGTTCACTCCGAGTCAGCATTCGTGTATATTTTTTTGGTAAAATTTTCAGGTAAGAATGGCGTTAATGTTTTTTCCCCATAATTGTTTGTGTAGATTGTAAACTTATCTTTTAAAGTTGTTGTAGAGGTCAGGAGCTGGGATATTCTTACTGCCAGTAATATCATCTTGAATCGGTGACTATGAACAATCAATTCTTCGAAGAATGGATGAAGACAGAAGTCTTTCAATCAAATACTTCTAGGGACAAAGGAAAGAATGAAGGTACAGTTTTGGTGTATATCCTACACTATATGTCCATTTCCCCCACTAACAATCCTGTATAAGTATTTTGTACTGCAAAAACGACCAAACTATCTACCACTGAACGTATGTATCCTACACTATTTTGTTTGTTCCCAACCACGTGCGATTCTGGAAATCGATAGAATTCCCAAGGGCAACCTTCCGGTTCACAATCTTCGAATTGCTGTTTCAGAGAATTCCTGTGCAATGTGCAGCCTTCAGTACCGTACCACATCAGTATCTTCAATTTGTGCTATAGCTGGGTTGCCGTATAAGTGTTTATGGCTTCCATGTAGATACTGGATTATGTATGTTTGGCTTGCTCCTGCTTTAATAAGTACAAAGGTTATATCCTGTTGTAATATTGGGTGGGTTTATGTCAGTTGCGTGTTATTCACTTAACAGATTGTGCGCATAATCTTTATACTGCCATTTATGCCTTCCTGGTGCCTCAGAGACCAGAATGTGCTCTCTTTTTTTTCCTTGGACAATCCGGTATATGCTCATGTCGGTATGTGGACGTTTCTTGATTCTTGAATAACAGAATCCCTTTGCGAGGTTTTGAGATAAAATAGCGTTCATCAGTGTTTAAAAAAGGGCAAAATTGGGTCATAAAAAGGATAAAAGCTATGCTACCGACAAGGAGATGAAAGGACCAAATCTCTTTCATGCAGAAGTCGGTAGACGGTAGTGGGAGCATATGCATATCCCAGGCACGGCACGCATGGCAGGCTGCTGCTGCAGCGTCCACTTCTATTTTTGGGGCATCAGATTCTACCTCATCCGGCGCCCCCTCCCAGGTCGATGGAGATTGCTCTAACCAGACGGATTCCCCCACTCGAATCCAACAACCACACATCAACAAAACCCCTCAATTCCACCTCGCAAAGGCAGCACAGGAATCATCTGTCCGCACTGCATTGCAGCTGCGACCTTCAGGTAAACGGCATGTGAACCTCCATTCTTGATGCATATTACCCAACCCATTGACGCCTCGCCAATTCGTTTCAGGTCCGGGGGTGCGATCTCTCTCCCAAGAGATGGGGGGCGCGGCGTCGAGGCTCGCCGCCCCGATAAAGCACCGGCGGGTGGAGAGGGAGCTGGACAACAAGGTGGCGGAGGCGCTGCGGGAGCGGGCCAAGGCGAGGACGAAGACGTTCCGGTCGGTGAACAGCATCACCATGCGCCTCCCTCGCTTCAAGGACGGCCTCAAGGACATCCGGGACGTCTTCGACCACTACGGTACGTAACAGCACAAGCCACCATGCTAAGTTTAGCACCCATGGAGCTTCAGAGTTTGCATGCATTGAAAGTGTGAGGTTTGCAACTTTCAGACACGGACTCCAATGGGACGATCGACAACGAGGAGCTGCGGAGCTGCCTGAGCAAGCTCGAGGTGCGCATGTCGGAGAAGGAGGCCGACGACGTGCACCGCTACTGCGACGTCGACAGCCGCAAGGGGATCCAGTTCCAGGAGTTCGTCGTCCTCATCTGCCTCATGTACCTGCTCTTCGGCCCCAACGTCACGCGCCGGGTAGGGTAACCAACCAGCCACATCTTCCTCCTGGCTGTCTGCAGGAGAATTCTTCTCGACTTCAACAGTTCACTGATGAAGCTTTGCTCTATCTGGTTTGTCGTCAGGTTTCCGAGTTCGAGTCGGAGAAGCTCAACTACATCTTCGACGAGCTCATCGACGCCTTCCTCTTCTTCAACAGGGACGGAGACGGCAAGGTGACCAGGAAGGACGTCACCCAGAGGATGAACGAGGAGTCTGACCGGGAGAGGACGCCCACCCACATAACCACACAGCTCTTCAGTCAGTACTCTTGCTGCATATTCTGCCCCCTTTATTTCTCATGCACATAAACAACATCAGTCATGTGGAATTCAAATGTTGGTGCGTGTACCTTGTTGCAGAGGAGATGGACCTGAACAAGAACGGCAAGGTGAACCTCAAGGAGTTCCTCTTCTCCATGATCAGATGGGCAGGGCTCGAGCCTGAGGAAGGAGATGAAAGCAACGACACTTCTCCCTAGTAGTGTAGTTAGGCTTCTTCCCCTCATCAGTTTGTCAAAAATATAAGCCATCGCCATTTGCAAGTTAATCCTACATGTTTTATGACAAAGTGTCCGTCTGTCATGGCGTCATTAGTTAAACCTCAAATGTTCAGGGCAGACGGGACTTCATGTATACACAGCAGACAGCATAGTGGCTAAGAGACTGCATCTGCAAAGTTTGTATATTACTCGTACGTAATAATAACCATTAATTATATGGAACAACACAAATTTGCATCATCAATTCAAAGAAATCATTATCATCTAGGGTACAAAAACGATCTGTCTACATTTCCTCAGAATACTGAACAAAACTGAGAGCCCGCGTGTAATGTGACCGAGACGGGGAAGACACGCCGGACAGATCACATCAAAACTCCAGCAGAGTTATCAAGCGCCTTCTTCGCGATCTTGAATTTGCCAGCCAACTCCTTCCCTTCGTCCTTGGCGATCACATGCTGCCTGACAAACATCACGATTCCATCTCTCAACATCTCCAGCTCCGGGTTCCCGGCGATACGGGTAAAGACATTCCACATAAGCGAGTCCTCTTTCTGCATCAAGGTCTCAAACATCATCCGGAAATGCATGATCTTTTTGGGGGTCATCTCCACTGGGTTCGCCAGGTTGACAACCTTCAGTGTTGCCAGCGACAAGGAGAAGCTTGCGAGCATCTCAGCAACTAGTTTGGCAAGGTTCATGGACCGATTCAACTCCATCTCATCTAGCTCCTTAAAACGGTCCCAGATGCAGTACTGCAATGACACCAAAATAAAACAGGAATACACACATGTTAAATCCATCCAACTCTAGGACATCAATTTATCCCCATGCACACATGTTTGTTTTATCTATTAAATTCCTATGTTAAGAAAAATGTATGCTTGCCCGGCAAACGAAGCAGTAAATCACCAACTGGTGAGGCAGAAAGCAGTACTGTATGTAGTATGGAAAATGATATAAGAATACAATGTCATACCTGCAAACTGAACTTATGATTCTTATCATGGCTACATAGCTTGGAGGCGAGGACTGTGTAATATTTATTGAAAGTCTTTTCCTGCAGACAACAGTCAACAATGACTCTCATAATTTCTCGATCCTGCACAGTAATAGAGAGAAAAAAAAGTTAAATAATATTGACACGCGTACACACAGAAAACAGCATCTCGCAGGAAAAAAAAATGCAGACCTGCTTCCCAGATAGGTCCAGCCTCAGGATCTTGTCAAAAGCATCTACGTAGTCTTCGGCGCTCATTATGATGCAAAAGATTGCTCTTCGTATATCTGTGTTCATCCGCTGGGCAGCTGCAAGCTGAACCAGTTTCTGTGCCTCTACAACCTCCTTGCTGATAACTGCTGCAACATCTTCAACATTGCCTGCTGTGGACGATACATCCCCTGACAACCACCACTGCCCTTTTTTCTCAGGATCCAACAGCTTACTCCATTTTAGCCCGCGCAAGAGGATATCTTCTGACTTTAGCTGCAGGCAAGCAAAAACAGAACAAACTATTAAATGAGCAGGAAAAGGTTTCTGTTCAGGCATTGGGAGATGAAGTTCTGGTACAAACCTTTTGAAGCCACTTTTTTACACGGGTATGCTGTGAAGGATCCTCTTTGGATCTTTTCTTGTTATTCTTAATGTCACATATCGTCTCAAGCATAAACTCCATCTGCATGGCAAGTTAAACCAGATACAAAACTTAAAACTACTCCAACTTGAATTACTTTTTAAAAGAGGTGCATAAAACAAGGCAACTCACTCGTTTACTATGTAGATCCGCTTTTCCATCTTCTCGGCCAGCTGAGCGCAATTTGGACTGCCTTACCGAGTTCTGAATGCTGAGTACAAAATCTTTCATTGCACCTGGGTCATCTCCCCGCAGCTTCATCCCACAGCCTGTCCACAAAGATAAAAACATATCCTGAGTTTCACTCAGAAACAGAATAACATGGGATGGTTCTATGACAGATTAACAGTTATTATGGTGTAAGATGAGTAAGGCATTGCAAAGGTTCTTTTTTTTCAGCATGGAAAGACATTATAAATGCTACATACACTGCAGGATGGTTAACACAGTTGAGACATCCAGCTCTGTCAAGCGCTCACTCAGCACTGAGAGAAGATCATACACAAGATCGCTGCAACAATAAACAAAATCATCAGAACTTACTCTGACATGTTTCTATAAAAAAGAGCACGCCATAGGTTCCAGGGAGACCACAGACCATGCAATGACGTCGAATATGCACAAATAAGAGAAAAGTAACATAAGATTTCTCACTGATAACCCATCGTCTTTTGAGTACTCATCCTGTCACCAAGGGGCGAAAAACTAATATAAGAAAAATATAAATAAACTGGAAACATCAAAAGATAAACATGATTTAAGTATCCTGAAACAAAGCAGATACATAACAAGGCAGAAGGGATGGAGATATATTTAGGTAGACAGAGACATGTAAAAGGTCCTTGTGTTATCTTAATCAGAATAGTCATACCTCAAAAGATTTCGCAAGAGAGGAAAGGATTTTGGCACTAAAGTCCATACCAACCAAGCATGTCATACCAGCAATAAAGGCTGCAAATACAGCAGCATACCTGCACAAATGAAACAACATATTTCATTAGTTCAATCCACCAACCTCCTACCTTAGTATAGTACCATAACAAACAGAAACGCCGGTTTGATCTAAAAAAGAACCTATCCTTTTTAATTGACTGGCAAAGTTAGGAAAACATTGACAGGTCTCAAAGATGTACAATAAGTACCATTACCGAATCACAAACATAAAGATGGGCAAAAAGTATGGACCACAAAAAAATATGTGGCAAGAATAACTTTGAGATGTAAAAGAACAAGCCTTCCATTTTCAGAAACATAATCTCTCTTGAGCACTAAAAACATCAGTCAGGTCATCAAGTGAAACAAATATCCAAGACATAATCTCTCTTGAGCACTAAAAACATCAGTCAGGTCATCAAGTGAAACAAATATCTAAGAAAAGTAAAAGCACAGCATGCCAGGATAGTATAGACTTTAAACAGAACAGAAGGTTTTCCCAAATGAAAGCTTTAGGATACCAATTCTTTCCAGTTTATCATCTGCCTACACATGTGTCTTAAGGTTGATCCCTCGAACTCATTCTAAAATGATTACACAGAACCATTTTGTTAAAGTCTTAATTTTTCAACAAATATTGGAAATTTTAAGCTGTAACCGTACTAACGTAATAACCAAATAAACGTGACTTATACGGAAGATCCTTAACTGTTCATTGCCACGAGGTCCCCGGGAACAACTTGCCAAAACTTCATCACCAATTAACTGACAGCCAACACCTCGTGGAACCGACTGCGAACAGATAAATAGGAATAGAACCAGAAGTACTAAGTCATTAATCAAGCTAAACAAAAGATATGAAAGACGTTTCGCAATATAGTATCAGAAGGATGAAACGGGGATGATATAGAACTATACGCGAAAAAGTGCAGCAACTTCCTGAGTAATAGACTCCACATTGGACTCGGAAAGCCTGTTCAGAAGTCCTGATGTATACAAGAAATGAAGCCATCCATGAGAATATGCTCCCAAACTAAATGGATATAAATGATAAAGAAATCAGAAATGTGTTGCATAAAATCGAAAAAAGGGATAGAATTGGAAGTCACACCTCTCACTCTTCGGCGTAACAGGGAGATTTCTTCTGATTCTGAACTAGAAATAGCACGGAGACTAGGAGGTACATACTTCGCCTTTGACGCCGGGGGCGTTTCAACCGCATTAAGCTCTTCATCCTCAGATTCATGAACTGATACATCACTTTCTTCAGCCATTTCCACACCTCCACCACCCGGTTCCTCCGAAGCATCGTCCTTCACTTTCTTATTTTTCCTCTTCTTTTTCTTCTTGTCTACCTTACTATCATCGACTACCTTCCCACTGCCCTCCTCCATTGCATCATCCTTCAGATTCTTATTTTTCCTGCTCCGTTTTTTCTTTTCTGGTTTAGTATCTTTTCTTTCACCATCCGAACCATAGTCACCGCAAAATCCGAGATCCGCAAAAAGATCGTCCATACCATCATCTGGACCTCCCAGCTTTCCTTTCTTCACCCTGAGCTTTTTTGCAAGCTTCCTCTCCATCTCCAGATCCTCCTCTCTGCCCACAGCAGCACCACCCATCTCCATTTCAAGATACTCCTGGAATTTGGACTTGGACTTGTGGTTATCCTCAGGTTCCCTCCTCCTCTTCTTGGGTTCTTTCTTTGGTTTTACCTCCTCTGCTGGACTAGGTTCCATGGACACCACTGCCGTCTTCTTATTTTTGCCACCCTGAATCAAGATAATTCCACCCATCAAAATTAAAATCCTAATCTACCAGATACTCTTCTCTACTTGCTTTTAAAGATTTCGGTGCGGTCACCTGGTGCTGAACCCAAGAGAGAAACCGCAGCTTGTGCTTCTCCGATCTCGCTTCCTTCCGCTTCTCCTTTCGAGACTTCTGCTCTTCCTTCCCTGAGGAAAAGAAAAAAAAATACCAACACAACAGACGGCGCTGTAAATTCACCACAGGACAAGCCCTGCTTTGCTGAAGATTAGAGCTCAACGATACCAGGGAGAAAATTACCAGTCATGATTTCTGCTCCAATCTGATCCACGCTCCCGCCCTCCTCGCTTGCCACTCGATCAGAGCTGATAAAAAACCCACAGAAGATTAGCATCAATGCCTCTCCATTTTATTTCTTCTGCTGAAAATTCACTTTCTTAATTTTCATGGTTCCTTTGTCCAGGTTTCCCATAATGTAGAAAAGAAAGCCTCATTCATATGAAGATGCCGCAGACCAGATACATGATTCCATTAGTGGTGGTCTGGCGGACCCAGCAATCAAATGGAGGGTGTGCACACTAAAAATAAAAAATCAATCTTACTACACTACAGTATTTGGCAAAGCGTAACATAAATAGCTCAACAAAAGTCTCACAACATTGTAGTTTAGGAAATACTGTACTACTTCCTCCGTTCCAAAATAGATGACCCAACTTTGTTCCAAAATAGATGACCCAATTTTGTACTAACTTCGCTACAAAGTTGGGTCATCTATTTTGGAATGGAGGGAGTACATTCCAAAATTTCTTGAAAGCTCTTGAGGTTGCCTGATTCGGGTTCATGTGAGCTTCTCTTCCAAACATTCAATCCGTGTCTCGTTGCACGACCGGCTGCTGGACAGGAGCAGTAACGGACGGGGTCACAGGCGGGAGGGAGGGGAGGGGAGGCTCACCTTGTGGCTCGTGGGACGGTGCTGGGTGGCTGGCGCCTCGTCCTTGAGCCTCGCTGGAGGTGGCTGGAGCAGAGGGAGACGGCAAGCCGGCGAGGGGGGAGCAGAGCGGGCGAGCGGCGGCTTGGTCGCCGTTGCAGCAGGGGGGGGCGACGGGGGCGAGCAGGCGGCGGCGGCGGCGGCGAGGAAAGAGAAACCCTCCTTCTGTTGGGGGAAGGGTTTCGCTTTTTTCAGTTAAGTCCCCGAAACATTTGGCAGTTTCCACCCACCCCCCGCCAGAGACCGCGAGCACGATCTGACCGTTGCTTCGAGAACGAACGGCCTCGATCCCTTCCGTCGCCCCAGCGGGCGCGAGTTTCGGCAGTTCTCCCGGCTCTGTTTCCCTCCCACAGGAGAGAGAGAGAGAGAGAGACACAAGCGGCGCCTAAACCCCACCCCGACTCCGCCCCCGACTCCGCCGGGAAGAGGAAAAAAGCCCGCATTTTTTGTCGCCGGATCCCCCGTCCGCTTCCTCCTCGCCCCCCGCGCCACCTCCACGAACCATCGCGGAGGAGGCGCCGCCGCTCGCGCAGTCGGGCCCCGGCCACGCCCCCGCAGATCTCCGGCGAACCCCCTGGTACGGCGGTTGTGTTTTTTTATTGTTCCATCTGTTCTTTTCCCCCAAATGTGTGTCCCCCCTTTATCTTTTATACTCCTTATTATTATGGTGTTATTAAACGGATGAGAGTTTAGGGTTGGTGCTGATTGGTGAGGTGTGTGTGTGTGCGCAGATTCGTGGCTGTGTCGCCATGGACGGCGGGGAGACCCAGGTCGTGGACGACGGAGGGACGCCGCCGTTGGGTGAGTCTCCTGGTTCTGTTCTTTTTCGTGAGCGGTTGGTGTAAATGTGCTGACCTTAGGTTTGCGGCGTCTGCCAATAGGGTCTCCAGTTAGCTCCGGCGCCACGACGCAGAGCGGGGGCGAGGAGGATGACAACGGTCTGAGATTAGGGTCTCCAGTTAGCTCCGGCGACACGACGCAGAGTGGGGGAGACGCCGGCGTGCTGTATGGCGAGACGCAGCCGCTGGACGAGGACGAGGAGACCGAGGCGGTTGATGATGAATTTGAAGGGGAGGGGGAGGAGAGGATGTCTGATGACACGCAGGTGGTGGAGGACTCGGAGGATGATGCCGGTGGTGTCGCTAGGCAGACGCAGGCGGTAGAGGAGGAGGAGGAAGATGGTGGCAGCACGGAGGATGAAGCTGGTGATGGGGATAAGACCCAGTTGATTGAAGAATGCGAGGTTGAGGATGGTGGGAGTGGCGAGACCCAGTTGGTCGAGGAATGTCAGGAAGAGGACAGAGGAAATGATAGCAGCAATGATGAGGCTGCTGTTGAACGAGGGACGACCCAGTTGATCGAGGAATGCGAGGTTGAGGATGGTGGGAGTGGCGAGACCCAGTTGGTCGAGGAATGTCAGGAAGAGGACAGAGTAAATGATAGCAGCAATGATGAGGCTGCTGTTGAACGAGGGACGACCCAGTTGATCGAGGAATGTCAGGAAGAGGACAGGGTAAATGATAGCAGCGATGATGAGGCTGCCGATCAACGTGGGATGACCCAGTTGGTGGAAGACTCGGATAAAGAGATGGGTGATGATGGTGATGACGAGTTGAGCCAGGGCACTCAAGTGCAAAGTGATGATGAGGGTGTGCCATATGTCAAGGATTATGCCGAGGATTCGGTTGATTCTGATGCTTCCACGGAAGAAGAGGGTGCCACAGGTTAGTTTTCACTGTTAACTATGCCTTTCTAGTCATGTAGCTCCACGTTGTCTCTTTTTAATGTAAGATTCCATTAAAGTTTGTGTCCTATGGTTTTCAGTGGTTATCCTTGAATAGATGTGTAAAGTCAGCAGTCATACATTTGGTTGCAAACTGTGCCCTGACTCGGTTAGAAAATGTGGTCTCCTAACACTACCTTGGGTCCCATTACGATTTTGTTCCTATGTTTGTTACTCCTGGCAAAGAGGTTATTAAGCTTTAGGTCTCTTGCGGTTATACCCATGATTGTTCTTTGTTGCTGCAAGAGAAGTAACACGACAAATTATTGTCATTAGTAAAAAAAAATCTTAATACATATAGTTTCACATGATAAAGAATTGCACACTTTCATTGGTTTAACCTTACTCGCCGGAGATCTTGCTTATACTTGTATCTAATATAGTTCTAGCTTCACCAAGGGTAATTTAAGTACAGGAATTAGGCACATCATTTCTTGAGTACACATGAATGTTTTTGGACACACAAAGTAATGTGGTAATTGGATCTACTTGAATATGGGTTTCTCTGGCTTTGTCCAGAAAATTTCCATATTGCAAAATTCTAGGCCTATAGGTTCTTGTGTTATACATATGTGATGTTCTGTGGAAAGCATCCAAAGTCCAGGTTGATCCTTATATTGTGAATGAAGGCTTGTAAATCATTAGTGTATTTTGTTGTTTTTAGTTCAATACAGATGCCTTGATGTTACACAAATCTGATACCCAAGATATCCCTGGGTCGTCAAGTATATTTTCCTGAATTAGAACATAATGAGCATTTTTGTTCGTGCCTTAACCTTAGTTTCCTTACTAAAATTGTAGCTTAAACTGAAGCCTTTTTTTTTTTCTAATGTGCTCTCCTGTGACGAACATGTGATCTTGCCACAGTCAAAAGTTTGAAACAAGGGAAAAGGCATGCTTCGACCAATGGAACATTTCTCCGGACGGAAATTGTAGACAACTCTACCTCGTGTAATGTGTACTTTGGTGATTTCCCAGGTCGTGGGATTGATGACGGGTCTTTTGGTTATGTACAGAGCCATGAAAAAGATGGTAGTAAAAGCAAAGGCAGGTGCTCAACAGCAAAGAAGCTTTTTGCTGACCCAACGAGTGAACAGAATGAAATCAAGGGCAGGTGTTTTGCTGGACTAAGCTATCTTGGGTCACAGGAGCCTGGTGAGCTATCTCAAGCAAATGCCTTGGACTTTGTGGAGGGGTTGATCTCAATTAATGGCGGTATATCGTCTCAAGAACAAACGCCAAAACAGTTAGAAAAAGCAAAGCCACCTGTTTCAATTAAGATGGGAACTTTACTATTGGCTGAGAAGGTTGACCGCCTTAGAAGTTCCAGTGGAAAAGCAGAAGTCTTTGCGTGGGTGGATAGTCGTGAGGATGATGGCGGAGGTGATTTTTTCAGGAAAAACAAGGATATCTTGTTGCACCAATCAGCAGGCAGAGGGAAATCGAAAATTCCCAGGCCAAAGAAGTGCTCAACAAAAATTGCACCTCCTGACAATAAAATAACAGAGGGATGCAAAAAGAGAACGAAGTCCAAACCTTGTGGGAAGATTGAAACTTTACCTTCATTGGATTCGAGACTACTGAAAAGTGAGGTGAAGAGTAAGAGGGCTTCTGGAAAAAGGAGTAAGAAAAACCTTTTGAAAGACTTGGATGATCATCTATCAACTGCCAAACCTATTGAAAGAGAGCAGGTAAAGGCAAGTGTTGATTTGCATGATGTTGGTCAGGATACTCAAATGGCTGTCGAAGCTATAGAAGCACTGGCACAAAGTTCCCCTGCTGAAAACTTGTCAGCCGAAGTTGAACCTCCAATGAAGAGAGATCTGAGAGTTCGATCTAAAGTTGAAAAAAGTAACCCAAAGAGTGGCCCTACTAGAAAGAGAACCAGCAGCATCCTGGAAGGTGTCACGACACGTTCTAAAAGAATAAAGGTAACTGAGATGAACCACAAGCCTCAGAAAGAAGGACAGGGAGGAATAGAAATGCGACAAAATTTAGAAGATCATGCAACAAAGACGAAACATAAGCAGGCAAAGGCAGTACCACAGAAGAATAAAGTTGCGAAGATAGTTGACGGAAATAAGTATGACAGTACACCAATTGCTCATCGAACAAGGCACACTGGTAGAAATAACCTCTATGAGTCTCCTGAGTTATGTTCTAATAAGAACTTGACGAAGGCCACTGTTGGAGAAGTAAGAAATAATCGTAGTGAACATGGACTTGAGAGACCGATGCTTAGTGAGAGAACTGCAGAATATGGTTCGAATTCTGTGTTAAAAGAAAACACAAAGAATACATGTGCAAATAATGCTCAGGGTCTTCAGCAAAGTACTGATGCAAGCATACAGCATACCAGTGCAAATGTTGCTCAGAACCTTGAACCATTAAGATATGAACCAGCAACTCATGTTTTCCGCAGAGAGCCCTCATCTCACCCCAAACAGAGAAGAACACCTACTGCAGTGGTACAGGCAAAGGCTCCTGCAGTTACCGAGGCTGCTACAGGTCATGATGTACAACCAGAAGTGACAAGGCCATCCAAGAAAAGACGGATTTTTATTAGCAGTTCAGAACTGCTAACGTATGCAAGGAGGGAGCTCTCCGATTGCAGATCAACTTCTTTGCTGTCTAGTATTATCACACAATCATCAGCTGCTTCTCCTGTACTTGATTCTTCATCGGGAGTTAACAACAAAACTTCTCGTCTTAGTAGCTCTGATCGGCGACAAAAGAAACCATCCGGTGTCAAGGATGCAAGCAACTCACCAAAATGTAACTCTCCAGTTCCGAATAGTGCCCTGAAAACACCTTCTAAAGTGGTAAACAAATTGTCACCTACTTTCAGTCCTCTAAATCCATCAAAAGCTTCAAAGCGGAGCTTGTCGAAACCCTCTGTTGCCAAAGAGCTGCTGGAGTTAGATCCTGAAAATGCTCTACCAAGTCGATACCGAAAGGATTCTAGAAGAAAAGATATGACGAGTTGCAGTATTATTTTCAGCCATCATTTGGATGAGGATGTGATCAAGCGTCAGAAGAAGGTAACTACTATATTTCTGTGTTGGTACATTCTAGTCATTAATTATTTGAAATGAGGTATAATTGTAACGCTATGTTGTAGATCTTGGCACGCTTAGGAGCCCATGAAGCACTTTCCGTTGCAGATGCAACACATTTTGTGGCGGATGGTTTTTACCGCACAAAGAATATGCTGGAGGCAGTTACACGTGGCAAACTGGTGGTGACATCAATGTGGCTTGAAAGTTGTGGAGCAGCAGGCTGTTTTGTAAACGATAAGAAATATATTCTGAGGGATGCCAAAAAGGAAAAGGAGATGGGTTTCAGCATGCCTATATCACTGGCCTCAGCTTGCAACAGTCCTCTGCTCTTGGTAAAGTGAATTGTATAATTTTCTTTTGCCTCAGTCTTTCCTAGATCGTTTTCTAATTATATTTATTAAAAAAATGCAGGGGAAAAGAGTGTTTGTGACACAAAATGTGAAGCCAAGTCGAGAGGTGGTGACTAGCTTGGTTTCCGCATCTTCTGGGCAGGTTATTGCCATATATTCTTTTTGAAAAATTCTTAATGTTGTTTGTGCTTAAATGGCATGTTTACATTGGCTGGATGATATCTAGAATCAGATGTATAGGATCTGCTTGGAACCATTTGCTAGTGTCAATTTTGCAGTCTGTATGGTAATGTCATGTGAAACTAATAAACCTATTCTGTCCGTGAATAAAGCCATCAAAAAATATTAGCTGGCTATCAGGCCAAATGTTTGATTAATCTTTTCGTACAAAGGAAGATTATTTTTACTTATTTAGGTACTTTGGTTTTAGGATTCATGAAGTTACACAAAACTTCAGATTATTTTTACTCATTCAGGTACTCTGGTTGTAGGGTTCATTAAGTTCCAGAAAACTGCAGAATATTTTTACTTGTTTAAGTACTCTGTTTTTACGAGCTTATTTTTTGTACCATACTCCCATATTTGCCGTGGGATCTTAACTTCTCATAATCATGCATCCTGCTGCTTGCCACAAAGCTCTTGATTTGCAGAACGATGCAGTTCTGTCCTTTAACTTTGTGGATTTTGTGCAGCCATTGGAGAGGATGGGTAGGTCCATAAGGAAGGAAAAGGAAGCACCAGATGATCTACTGGTCATCTCATGTGAAGAGGACTACGAAACATGCGGTCCACTCGTCGAGAAAGGTTATGATTAGTTATATCGTATATCTCTGCTCCGTATTTTGTCGTCCAGAATCAGAATCTGGACTGCCAGCTTATGTAAAGATGAACCTGCAGGTGTTGATGTTTTCGATGCGGAGCTTCTGCTCAACGGTATAGTCACCCAGAAGCTCGATTACGAGAGGTTTGTGACGAAACCCTGATGCTAGGCTTGTTTCAAATAATTTAAACTTGAATTTTCCCTTGATAGATTGACCGATGCCCCGTTGTTTGTTGATCTGCATGCAGGCACCGCCTTTTCTTGGACCGTGTGAAGCAGACCCGCTCGACGAGGTGGCTGAAAGACGGTGCCCACGGGCGGTTTGTGCCCGTATCGAAGAGTTGATACCATAGCAGTGTAATGTATGGTGTGGTACAGCCCATGCCTGTTTTATGCCCATCCTCGAGTTCTAGCTCGGTTGTGATTAAAATCTGTAAGTTGTAGGGTGTTTATATGTGTCTTGGTTGCTTTAAACCTTTGTTTGCATGCATCTTGGTCACGCTTCTCATGAGTTATGATGGCCAGTTTCTAATGGCTGCCTTGATCCTCCTCTCTTAATACTCTACTGCGGATATTAGCTTTGACCTAAGTCAAACTTTATAAAGTTTGACCAAGTTCGTTGAAAAAATTTAAACTTTCACAATAAAAAAATTTATGGTATGAAAATATATTGAATGATGAGTCTAATGATATTGACTTGGTATTGTGGATGTTTTTTTGTATAAACAAGGTTTGACCTAAGACAAAGCTAATATGCGAAGAAAATAGAAACGGGGGGAGTAGTTATTATGGTGAAGTGGTGATCACATGAAAACACTCACTGATAACTCATTCATCTTGATGTTCTCATTGGTACCTACTCGGTAACGAAGCTGAAAACTCCATCCATTTTTGTTTAGGCAGTATTAACTTGTTCATCAGGAAGTGATCTACGCTTCTGAGATACAGTACATGACATTCTTTAACTTATCTTTTCCTGGTCTTCTCGGCTGGAACCTATAAGTCCTTGTTTGGTTACACCCCTTCTCAAAGGGATTGGAGAGGATTTGAGGGGACTTAAAACTTGTAAGAGATTTAATCCCCCTCAATCCATGCCCTTCCCCTGAATTCCCTATCAACCGAACAAGGCCTTAAGGTTGTCTCCCGAACCAAAGACTATACCACCGCTTTAGGAAAATAAACCTACAATTCTCTTTCACTTGCATTTTCTTTTTAGTCTGCTCCTTGAAAATAAACCTACAATTCTCTTTCACTTGCATTTTCTTTCACGAGGAACTGAGGACGCAGTCCGAATGTGGCTACGAGCAGGGACCGGTGGTCCAGTCCGTTGGGTACATAGACCTTTGAAAGGAAACAGGCACACTACGCCTGGGATAGAAGAAGAATCACGTGAAGCAATCACAGGTTTCGTTCCTCTTCTCAAAGAGTTGGCTTAGCTAGCACCAAGGTTGCATGACAGCACCAACTATACTTACTTGTGACTCCATACAAATGGTGCAGGCGGGCAGCTATATATACCAACATGCCCTGCCGTCCTATCGGTAGTTCAATACTCAAGGCGCAGACTACTTTTGGTTTATCAAACCTTACTGTTCAAGGAGGTCTATGTAGCGAGAAATGTCTGGCATAAACCTTGCAAGTGTTATGTCTTCGTGAGATACTGGAGTAAGCCAAATAAATAAGATACCGTTTTATGAACCGCGAGGCAGCCTTGATGCGCTGGGATTGATACAGTGGTTTCATGTTTAGGGTCGCGAACATGTCAGCCGTTGATAGTGTGACGGGTGTGCAGCCCGTGAGAACGTACAGGGCCGTGAAATTGAAGACCTTTCCGAGCGCTACAGATCTTGAGCCCACCACCAAAATTGAAGACCTTTCCGAGCGCTACAGATCTTGAGCCCACCACCATCTGCCGTTCGGCCTATAGACCTCTTCCTTCAATGTATCCTTCGAAACACTGGATGGACGTTGTTGGTTGCTCCCATATTATTGAAGAACTAATTGCTTATGTGTTAAATTTAAAAAATAGAATTAAATGGCAAAGATAGTAAATCATGAGCCTACTGTCAGTAGCAAGGAACTACGGAAAGGGACATTAGGAATGTAGGGACCAGCATCACAAAACTTATGTATTACTATTGTGCTAGTGCACGCCATTAGGGCTGGAATTTTAACTTGAAACTCGCAAACTAAATGAGTAGCTCGTGACTCGGCTCGGCTCGAACTCGATGAGTAATGAGTCGAGTCGAGTTTTAATCTGAGCTTGTGTTAACACAACGAGTTTAACAAGCCGACCTAACGTGTTACTCGTTTAGCTCATTAAACTCGTTAACCAGAAGAGGTGTGAGATAAATATCAATATTGTTGTTTATTGTTGTCATTTGTGGAGTGCACCAGGTATGTATTTAGTCTAAATTGTTGATTGTTGTGGTTTGTGAATAAAAGGTTTTTTTGTTTTTTTTTTGACCTGGAGGTATTTTTTTTGTTATTCACGTTTATAACGAGTTAAACAAGCGAGTTACACGAGTTGAGCCGACTTCGAAGTTGAGCTCGTTATGATAACGAGTTGAGCCGAGCTAACTCACTATCTTAACGAGGTCTAACGAGTAGCTCGACTCGACATGAATTTCATCCCTACACACCATTGCCATGAACTAGCTAATATAAGGACACTATGTATGTCCTGCAGTGTATTCAAGAGAAAGCATCGCTTCGTTCATTATATGGTGTCACTACAGATCAACACCTTTTATTCTAACCTTTATCCTAACAAGTAAATCAGTTAAATAGACAAACTCTAACTAATTAATCCCAACTCTAGAACATGGGATTTTGTTGTTCTTGGGCAAATATTTCGTCTGATTCATCCAACAAAACCTAATGGTATCACCAAGTGAGAGAATAACTATGTTGCACCTAGGCTAGGCCAGAATCGTGCAAAGTGACACACATACTTTTGGAATCATGCAAGTTGGTACATTGGTGGGTGATGGGCTCATGAGCAAACCGTGAACGTTCAGTAGTTTATACATGATAACATAGCACAAGTTGGGTGATATTGGCATTCCAACGCGGTACTCATCCTTCAAACGTAGCTTAATGTTTGTTAGATGTTTTAGGAATTATGGTTCACATGAGACAATGAAATAAACCAAACATACTTTGTACTTATAACAATCCTTTTCAGTGATTCAACGACTCGAGGATGCTATCAGAAGAGAGTAGTCTTGCACCGTCGGCTTCTATCCTGGTAAAAGACAGCCTGGCCTACCTTTATTTTATTATCACACAATAGTTGAATGCACTGGTTGATTCAAGAGTGGGGAAGCCATCTAGAAACGGTTGCATTGTTTTAAACCTTTGTTTGCATGCATCTTGGTCACGCTTCTCATGAGTTATGATGGCCAGTTTCTAATGGCTGCCTTGATCCTCCTCTCTTAATACTCTTACTCCGGATATTAGCTTTGACCTAATCAAACTTTATAAAGTTTGACCAAGTTCGTTGAAAAAATCTAAACTTTCACAAGTCCTTGTTTGGTTACACCCCTTCTCAAAGGGATTGGAGAGGATTTGAGGGGACTTTAAACTTGTAAGAGATTTAATCCCCCTCAATCCATGCCCTTCCCCTGAATTCCCTATAAACCGAACAAGGCCTTAAGGTTGTCTCCGGAACCAAAGACTATACCACTCGCGAATGCATCGAGGAACCGAGGACACAGTCCATTGCTTTAGGAAAATAAACTTACAATTCTCTTTCACTTGCATTTTCTTTCACGAGGAACTGAGGACGCAGTCCGAATGTGGCTACGAGTAGGGACCGGTGGTCCAGTCCGTTGGGTGCATAGACCTTTGAAAGGAAACATGCACACTATGCCTCGGATAGAAGTAGAATCACGTGAAGCAATCACAGGTTTCGTTCCTCTTCTCAAAGAGTTGGCTTAGCTAGCACCAAGGTTGCATGACAGCACCAACTATACTTGTGAGTTGTGACTCCATACAAATGGTGCAGGCGGGCAGCTATATATACCAACATGCCCTGCCATAGTTCATAGTTCAAGCACTCAAGGCGCATGCTACTTTCGGTTTATCGAATCTTACTGTTCAAGGAGGTCTATGTAGCGAGAAATGTTTCGCGTAGACCTTACAAGTGTTATGTCTTCGTGAGATACTGGAGTAAGCCAAATAAACAAGATACATTTTTGTGAACGGCGAGGCAGCCTTGATGCGCTGGGATTGAGACAGTGGTTGCATGTTTAGGGTCACGAACATGTCAGTCGTTGATAGTGTGACGGGTGTGCAGCCCGTGAGAACGTACAGAGCCGTGAAATTGAAGACCTTTCCGAGCCCTACAGATCTTGAGCCCACCACCATCTACCATTCGGCCTATAGACCTCTTCCTTCAATGTATCCTTCCAACACGTGGATAGACTTTGTTGGTTGCTCCAATATTATTGAAGAACTTATTGCTCATGTGTTAAATTAAAAAATAGAATTAAATGGCAAAGATAGTAAATCGTGAGCCTTCTGTCAGTAGCAAGGCGGAAAGGGACATTAGGAATGTAGTCGGAACCAGCATCACAAAACTTATGTATTACCTATTGTGCTAGTGGACACCATTAGGGTGGAATTTTAACTTGAAACTCGCAAACTAAATGAGTAGCTCGTGACTCGGCTCAGCTCTAACTCGATGAGTAATGAGTCGAGTCGGGTTTTAATCTGAGCTTGTTAACACAAAGAGTTTAACAAGCCGAGCTAAGGAGCTACTTAACAAGCTCATTAAGCTCGTTAACCAGAAGAGGTGTGAGATAAATATCAATATTGTTGTTGATTATTGTCATTTGTGGAGTGCACTAAGTATGTCTTTAGTGTAAATTGATGATTGTTGTGGTTTGTGAATAAAAGGTATTTTTCAGTTATTGACGTTTATAACGAGTTAAACAAGCTAGCTCATGAGCTACATGAGTCGAGCCGAGTTCGAAACTGAGCTCCTTATGATAACAAGTTGAGCTGAGCTAACTCGCTATCTTAACAAGGTCTAACGAGTCGAGCCAAGCTAGCTTGACTCTACTTGATTTTCATCCCCACACACCATTGCCATGAATGAACTAGCTAATGTAAGGACACTATGTAGGACCCCGCATTATATTCAAGAGAAAGCATGAATTCGTTCATTATATGGTGTCACTACAAATCAACACATTTTATTCTAACCTTTATCCTAACCAGTAGATCAATTAAATAGACCAACTCTAACTAATTAATCCCAACTCTAGAACATGGGATTTTTTTTTTTGAAAAGGGGGGACTCCACGGCCTCTGCATCAGAACGATGCATACGGCCACTTAATTAAATAAAATAGGTTCAACAATGTCATAGAGTCTTGAAACAAAATAAATGCGAGCTCACATAGAGCCTCGACGCCAAAACAAGAAAAGGCCATAACGCCACGACCGGCTGGCAAAATAAAGATAGGAAAACTAATTGCCTATCATATTACATGACCCCCATCCAAACCGGTTGAAAATATCCCGCGCTACCATCTCCCACCGGACATCTCCCACATGGGATTTTGTTGTTCTTGGGCAAATCTTTCATCCGATTCATCCAGCAAAACCTAATGGTATCACCAAATGAGAGAATAACTATGTTGCACCTAGACTAGGCCAGAATCGTGTGAAGTGGCACACATACTTTTGGAATCATGCAAGTTGTTGCATTGGTGGGCGGCCGGTTCATGAGCAAACTGTGAAAGTTCAGTAGTTTATACATGATAACTGTGACGCCCGGGTAATCAAGCTACAGTAACCCTGCGCTAATGATGCCACGTCACCTAGGTTACTGTTGGTAAACTCGTGTTAGTTCAGAAACGATTCAAATTCAAATTTAAAATATAGGCAAACAACAAAAGATCTCAAATATTAAAACTAAAATGTTTGGAGTGAACCAAATATTGCATAAATAAAAATGGTGGAGAATCCACATTTTTATAAAAGGTTTAAATGCACTTAAATGATTAAAACAGTAGGTAAAACTATTAAATAAATGTCTTTTAAATATTATAAAATGCTAAACTATTTTAATTAAGGGGTAAAACTTTCTGTGAAAGTAGTTGGAATTGTAACTCTATTTTAGGCATGGGTTTTACTTTTCGTAAAACTATAAATTATTAAGTAATTAAAAGAAAGCAGAAAAGAAAAGGTAAAAATAAAACAGAAACAAACCTAAAAAGAAAAACAAGCCCCCCTGGCCAACTGGGCCAGACGGCCCAGCTCACAGGCCGTGCCGGCCCACCTGGCCCAGCCAGCCGACCCCCCCGCTCCATATCCCCACCGGGGGAAACCCTAACCCCCCCATTCGCTCCCCTCCCGATCCAGATCGGATCGGGACCGAACCACCCGACCCCCCTGCCATCGCCGCCACACGCCTCGCCGCGTCGCCTGTCCCCGCCGCCACCAGACGCCACTGCCCCCCGCCTTCGCGCCGCCACCCGGAGACGTCGCCGGAGGAGCAACCTCGCCGGTCTGCCTCCCGCTCCGCCGTGTCGTCCCCGACGGCCTCCCCGAACCTCCCGCGCCTTCGCCTGACCTGCGAACCCCGGTGAGGCCCCGGCCTCCCCCTCCTACCTCTCCCTCGCCTCGTGCTCACTATGGCCTCTCGCGCCGCGGCGCGCACCAGATCGTGCACCGCGCCGGGGCGCGCGTCGCGCTCCGTCCGCCGCGCCTCGCCGCGACCACCCGGCCACAGGCGCCCTCCTCCCTTCGCCGTACCCTACTGCTGCACACGCAGATCGCCACGCAGCGCCCACACGCCGTCCGGCCGGCCCATGGCGCTCCGCCGTCGTCGCGGCCACCTCTGCCGCGCCATTATCACTGACCCGCACCCGTGCTCGTCGCGCGCTCTCGCCACGCCGTCTGCGCGCTGCGCCAAGGCTTTCATGGCCCGCGCCTCATCCGCCGCTCGGCCGCCTCAAGACTCACCAGACACGGCGCCCGCATGCCATTGTGCCGCTCGGGCACGCCCGCACCGAGAAACCAGCAAGGGTTATGCCCCTGTGGGCCAATGACAAAGGGGCCCACGCCCAGAACGGAAATTAAAAAAAAGGAAAAGAATTGAAAAATAATAATAATAAAAATAACTAAATAAATAATTATAATTAAATAAATTAATTAATTAAGTTAATTAATCCTAGTTAATTAATCTAATTAACCTGTTAATTTAATTAAACAATAATTAGTTTAACTAAACCTACTTAACCTAACAGAGAATGACAGGTGGGTCCCACTGGACCCACACGTCAGTTTGACCAGTCAACACCCCTGTTGACTGCTGACGTCATGCTGACGTCATGATGACGTCAGCAAACACTGTTTTGGATAATGTTGAATTAAATAATTAAATAAATTCTAAAAATGATTTAAGACTTTAGAAAATCATATAAAATAAACCGTAGCTCAGATGAAAATACTTTCTACATGAAAGTTGCTCAGAACGACGAGACGAATCCGGTTACGCAGCCCGTTCGTCCGCCACACACCCCTAGCACACCGAACACGCAACTTTCCCCCTCCGGTTCACCGGTCCGAAAACGCGGAACACCGGGAATACTTTCCCGGATGTTTTCCCCCTTCGTCGGTATCACCTACTACCGCGATTGGGCACACCTAGCATCGTTACTTGTCTTGTCATGCATCGATATGCATCTGTTTGCATGGTATTCATTGTTTCTTCCCCCTCTTATCTCCGATAGACTACGAGACCGACTGCTGCTTTGCCCAAGACGACTACGGAGTTGACGACCCTCTCTCTTGCCGAGCAACCAGGCAAGCCCCCTTGATCACCAGATATCGCCTATTCTCCTCTATACTGCTTGCATTAGAGTAGTGTAGCATGTTACTGCTTTTCGATAATCCTATTCTGATGCATAGCCTGACATTGTTGCTACATCTGTTGATACCTTACCTGCAATCCTAAATACTTAGTATAGGATGCTAATTTATCATCATTGGCCCTACATTCTTGTCAGTCTGCCTTGCTATACTATTGGGCCGTGATCACTCGGGAGGTGATCACGGGTATATACTATACATACATACATACTACAGATGGTGACTAAAGTCGGGTCACCGAGGAGTACCCGCAAGTGATTCGATGAAATTTGAAAGGACGGTGGCTCCATCCCGGTAGAGGTGGGCTGGGTTCCCGACGGCCCCGACCGTTACTTTTGGCGGAGCGACAGGCAGGTTGAGACCACCTAGGAGGCAGTGGGCTGGCCTGTTCGGCGTTCATGATACTTAACACGCTTAACGAGATCTTGGTATTTGATCCGAGTCCGGCCATTTGGTCTATACGCACTAACCATCTACGTGGGAGTAGTTATGGGTATCCGGCGTCGTGGTATCGGCGAAGCCTTCTTGACGTCGACGGCGGGCGCTGGCCGGATTGGACTGCGTTAACACAACTTCCTTTGTAATGGAGGTTGCTAGGTCATTTCCGGCCGCCCTCATAGCGTCGCAGTGTGCTCAGGCGATGGGCCCTGCCCTCGCGCGCTTAGGTTTAGACCGGCGTGTTTGACCTCTGTTGTGCCTAGGTGGGGCTGCGGCGTGTTGATCTTCCGAGGCCGGGCATGACCCGAAAAGTGTGTCCGGCCAAATGGGATCGGCGTGTTGGGTTATGTGGTGCACCCTGCAGGAAGTTAATCTATTGAATAGCCGTGTCCCTCGGTAAAAGGGCGACCGGAGTTGTACCTTGACCTTATGACAACTAGAACCGGATACTTAATAAAACACACCCTTCCAAGTGCGGATACAACCCGGTGATCGCTCTCTAACAGGCGACGAGGAGGATCGCCGGTAGGAGTATGCTATGCGATGCTCTTGGAGATGCTACTTGGAGATGCTACTTGGAGGACTTCAATCTACTCTCTTCTACATCTGCAAGACGGAGGCTGCCGAGCGTAGTCTTCGACGGGATTAGCTATCCCCTCTTATTACGGCATTCTGCGATTCGGTCCACCGATATGGCCTCCTTACACATATACCCATGCATAGGTAGTGTAGCTCCTTGCTTGCAGTACTTTGGATGAGTACTCACGGTTGCTTTCTCCCCTTTTCCCCTTTCCCTTCTTTACGGTTGTCGCAACCAGATGTTGGAGCCAGAGGCAGACGCCACCGTCGCGGCGACTACTACTACTGGAGGTGCCTACTACTACGTGCAGGCTCTTTGTCGACGATCGGGAGTAGTTTAGGAGGATCGAGTGCAGGAGGCTGCGCCTCTTCGATCTGTATCCCAGTTTGTGCTAGCCTTCTTAAGGCAAACTTGTTTAACTTATGTCTGTACTCAGATATTGTTGCTTCCGCTGACTCGTCTATGATCGAGCACTTGTATTCGAGCCCTCGAGGCCCCTGGCTTGTATTATGATGCTTGTATGACTTATTTTACTTTTAGAGTTGTGTTGTGATATCTTCCCGTGAGTCCCTGATCTTGATCGTACACGTTTGCGTGCATGATTAGTGTACGATTAAATCGGGGGCGTCACAATAACATAACACAAGTTGGGTGATCTTGGCATTCCAACGCGGTACTCATCCTTCAAACATAGCTCAATGTTTGTTAGATCTTTTAGGAATTATGGTTCACATGAGATATTGAAATAAACCAAACATACTTTGTACTTATACCAATCCTTTTCAATGATTCAACGACTCAAGGATGCTATTAGAAGAGAGTAGTCTTGCACCGCCGGCGTCTATCATGGTAAAAGACAGCCTGGCCTACCTTTATTTTATTGCCACACAATAGCTGAATGCACTAGATGATTCAAGAGTGGGGAAGCCATCTGGAAACGATTGCACGAGTTTGTTCAACCAGTTTGGTTGGCGTACCAATAACAGATTATGTAGGGTGAGTTATGCAGTCTTGTTTCCAACCCTTATGGTTGTGTTTTGCCATAAACCTTTTCATTATCAATGACTTGGACTTACTTTATGGTAATGGTTGTCTGCATTGTATGATGCAGAGGTCGAGGCTATCCCCTTTTTGAAAAAAAATTGAATGATACAATAATTGGAATGGACCAGAGAACTACTAGTTGGTATTCATATGGTCAACACGGCAGTGTTTTTTCACATGATGGTGGCTGAGCTGACATGGTGTATACAATGTATCAACATAGAGAAAATGATGCTTAAATGTGAACAAGTATAGTGTAAACAAGTTCTACATATCGCCCACAAAAAGCAAGCTATACACACAGTGTCACTACTAGTGCACATAGATTGTGGCGATGGAAAACCCAAAGTTAATGTGTGCTTCTACTCTACGAAGAAGTTGTTGGGGTCCCAAATGCAAGGTTCCCTGGCCTCAAGGTTTATCGAACCAACATGAGCTAGGTGATTGCCATCAATGATCAGTACCTACACACACAAATGCAAAACCTCATTGTGCTCCTAGTGAAGCTAGCAAGGTTGTCAATCTCACTAGTCTGCTAGTTACAAAAGGAAGTAAATGCAATTGTGGAAGGATTATATGGAGTTTAAAGGAAAAATAAATGCAAGGAAATAAAAGAGCGAGAATTAAGATTGAAAACTTTATGGAAGGAGATAGACCGGGATCCATAGGCTCACTAGTGGTCTCTCTCAGAAGATAAGCAACAGTGTGTGAACAAATACAGTTGGGCAATGATTAAATTGCAATATGTATGATTATGAATCATTCATGGCATAATTAGCATATGAGTGTGTGTAAATTTGTAACCCGTTATCCAACTGCAACTATAGCTAATACTCCACCTCAAGACCGCTATCTAGTATGCATCTCAAAGTATTAAGTAAAATAGCACAAAGGACAACTACGAAATCATCTTTTTATCTCTAGTGGCAACAACACAATACAAGCCTTTTCCATTTTCTGTCACTGCGGTAACTTACTTGCAAGGTTGAACCCAACCATCATATACAACTCCCTCTAAAGATCAAACCCTAAACTTGGCCAAAAAGAGAGAGAATAGATCGGAGAGCATTTTTGAATAAGAATTGTGCAGAAAAGAAACCAAAGAGATCTCAAACGAATTCATGAATAAAATTAATCATAAAGTGACAACTGATCATATCAAACAAACACACCAACAGAATTACATAAGATGGATCACAATCATGTAAGGCAGCTCATGTGATATTTGTATTGAGAAGCAAGAGAGAGAGAGAGAGAGAGAGAGAGAACCATCTAGCTACTACTATGGACCCATAGTCCAAAGAAAACTACTCGCGGACGATCATGATGGCCTTCAAATTGATGAAGATGGTCACCTGAGATGATTTTTCCCTTCTAGTTTGGAGAGATTCTAATGGCAAGTATATTGGTGCATCATCTTTGGTGGCTGGGGACCTCAGTGATCCAGACTTTGGAGGCAGTGGCTCTCAACGAGGGACTTTCCCTTGCGCTCGACCTGAATCTGAGCAGAGTGCATTTGGCTACAAACTGTATGAATACTGTCAAGCATCTCCAGGCTGATTATCTTGGGCCTAGCAGCTACTCCTACTACTGTTAGACTAGGTAGTTCTGTACTGTATGTGCCCTGTATAATACGCCATACGGTATAGCCATGATCGTGTAGCAGTTGTTTGAGTAGTGCTGCACGTCTAGTGGTAGTGGCATACCCACGATCCCGCTCGGCTGAGTGAGTCCAGCAACCTGTATATATCACCCAGCCTTGAGCATAATGGAAGTGTGCTGAATCCCATCTCTTTCCTTCTCCCAAACAACTACGACACTTCTGATATTGCCTTTATCCATGTAAATGTTGAGGTTTAATAAAGATCTTTCGAGCATGTGCAAGCAAGGTCTTCGTCCCCGCTGTTGTACCCCTCTCTCTCTCTCTCTCAAGACGTCCAAGAACATCACTGTGATCAGAACAAGAGGACGCAAGATGCACAATCTCCGCATTGGGGAAAATATCTCTCCATTGACCATTCGCGCAAGCTCTGTCCAAGCGCACTGGGATATTCTTTCTTAGCCTATTTGCAGCCTGCGTCCCGAAAAGGACCCGTCTCCTCAGGATCATACACACTTATGATCTGCATATCTTCCATGCTTGTGCTGAGGAATCGAGACTTGTCTCCCCGTATGCATGGCCAAACACAGATTTTTCATGCTTGGATTGTGAAATCCGTTGCAACCAATCACAAACCAGTAGAAAAATCAATTTCTCATCGCAAACTACACTCAGAATGTTGCATATAAATGCCTGGCCATATGCGCGCGCACACACCCAACCCAAGTATTTACGTTCAAAGGCCACGTCTTTAAACCTAGTTAGCATGGAGCAAACACCGACAATGCCCACGGCCATGGCCTTGGTCACCATCCTCATCCTCGTCCTCAGCTCCGTCCTGTACTTGCGCGGCCGGCGTAAAGCCCTGAACCTCCCACCGGGCCCGCGGGGGTGGCCGGTGCTCGGCAGCCTTGGCGCCCTCGCGGGCGCGCTCCAGCCGCACCGCGCGCTGGCCGCGCTCGCTTCGCGCCACGGCCCGCTCATGCACCTCCGCCTTGGCTCCTACCACGCCGTCGTCGCCTCCTCCGCCGACGCCGCCCGGCTCGTCCTCAAGACCCACGACCTCGCCTTCGCCGACCGGCCCCCGACCACCGCCGGCGAGCACGTCGCGTACGGGTACCGCGGCGTCCTGCACACCCCGTATGGTGCGTACTGGCGCATGGCGCGCAGGCTCTGCACCACCGAACTTTTCTCGGGGCGCCGCGTCGACTCGTACGAGTATATACGGAGGCAGGAGGTCCGGGCGCTCGTGCGTGGCCTGTTCCGGCGCGGCGGCCGTGCCGTCGCCGTCTGGGAGCACCTGGTGGACGCCACGCTGCGGAACGTCCTGCGCATGTCCGTCGGGGATAAGTGGTCGGCCTGCTATGGCAGCGCCGAGGGCGAGGAGTTCCGGCGCGCGCGTGAGGAGGTGTTCGCCGTGGCCGGCGCCGTGAGCAACGTCGGTGAGTGGGTACCGTGGCTCGGGTGGCTCGACCTGCAGGGCGGCGTCCGGAGGATGAAGCGGCTCAGCAAGGTCTACGACCGGTTCCTTGAGAGTATTCTCGACGACCACCGGACCACGACCAGGAGCGGCACAAGGCAGCGACGGCCAGCTCCCCTGCGGCGACGAGGGACTTGGTGGACGTGCTGCTGCTGCAGCTCGCCGAGGAGGAGGGCGAGGCGGATGGGACGTCGTCATCACCTGAAGCCAGGCTCACGCGCGACGGTGTCAAGGCCTTCGTCCAGGACATCATAGTCGGTGGCACGGAGAGCTCTGCGGTGGTCATGGAGTGGGCCATGTCGGAGCTCCTGCGCCGGCCGGACGTCGCGGCCGCCGCCACCGATGAGCTTGACCGCGTGGTGGGCCGCGGCCGGTGGGTCGAGGAGCGCGACCTCGCCCACCTCCCCTACATCGACGCCGTGGTCAAGGAGACGCTGCGGCTGCACCCGGTGGGCCCGCTCCTCGTCCCGCACATGGCCCGGGAGAACACGCTGGTCGCCGGCTACGACGTCCCTGCCGGCACGCGCGTGCTGGTGAACGTGTGGGCGATCGCGCGAGACCCGACGTCGTGGCCCGACCGTCCCGACGAGTTCCGGCCAGAGCGGTTCGCCGGGAGCGCCGTGGACGTTCGTGGGCAGCACTTCGAGCTGCTGCCATTCGGTGCCGGGCGGCGGATGTGCCCGGCGTACGGGCTGGCGCTGAAGGTGATAGGCACCGGCTTGGCGAACCTGCTGCACGGGTTCGCGTGGCGGCTGCCGGACGGGGTCTCGCCGGAGGACGTGAGCATGGAAGAGCTCTTTGGGCTGTCGACGCGCAAGAAGGTGCCACTCATCGCCGTCCCGGAGCCCATGCTACCGGTGCATCTCTACGCCGCCGTGGACTGATCGGAATCCCGCGCACAAATTCAATTGCCCGAACAGCTCATGCACGCGACTGATTTTTGTTGTTTATGAACGTGCGCGCAATTGAACTACAGTATACTTAGCAAGTTTTTTTTCCCCTTAAGCATTGAACCTTTTTTTTAAGTCACCTGGTTTGGGTGTATATTGCCTGGTTTCTAGTGAAGTCCTCCACGCGTGCTGCCGAAATTTAAGGATAAAAATATAAACTAAATAATGAATCAAAATTTTAAATAATAATCATGAAGTAGTTCCCTTCAATATAAAGTATACAAGAGTGTGCACAAACAAAGAGCATGGAGGGCGAAAATCCAAATCTGAGCCCGAGCTCATCTGCACCTGCGCTCACCAAAAAAATCAAAATAAATACTAAAAAAATTCAAAAAATTCCAAAAAAAATTGGGGTGGTGTACAATTTGATGCGTGAGGTGCGCACCAATTTTCAAAACATTTGGACTTATGTGCAGCTCTCGGCAAAAAAGACAAATCGGAGGTCTGTAAAAATGTGTACTGTTCATATACTGTTTTGGTCTGATTTGTCTTTTTTGCTGAGATCTGCACATAAGTCGAAATGTTTTGAAAATTGGGGCGCACCTCACGCATCAAATTGTCCATCACCTCAATTTTTTTCGGAATTTTTTGAATTTTTCTGAATTTTTTACAAATTTTTTTTTGAACGGGTGCAGATGCACCCGGGCACCGAAACGCCGCACTCGATGGAGGGAGAATTTCATAGTTTATAGCATGTGCAATTATCAACACATAAGTTTCACAATATACATGTCGCCAGTCAAACATTAGTCTCTAACATAAACAATAACTACAAAAGATATTATCATCAAATTTAACAAATGGGAACGAAGACTTCAGAAGGCATATATTTAGGACCCTGATAAGTACCTGACATGTGGGACAAGCACATGGCAACTCTGAACGTTTTTTATGGCAAGTTTAATGGTGCGATGATGACAACTTTAGTTGTCAAGCATAGCAACTTTCGTGCTTCAGTTTATTTTTGACAGGAACTTGCTGTGTGTCACTGGAATTTGCCATCCTTGCATGACTGAAATTGCCATCGAAAAACGTTAGGGCCGGAGTGTCGTGGTTCTAAGGCTGACAGTAGAAAGGGGGTAGGTATGGAGAGGCAAGATCTCAGCTATGGTGAAGGTGTACACATGAGTTTTACGAGTTCAGGCCCTTCTCGATGGAAGTAACAGCCCTACGTCTCGGTGCCCGGAAGCGGTCGATTGGATTATATGTGTGATGTTACAGGGGGTGCGAACCCTTGTGCCAGAGGAGGGGGGTGGCTTATATAGAGTGCGCCAGGACCCCAGCCATCCTCCATTACAAGGGACTTAATGTACATAAAGTGGGGGCGTTACTCGTAACGCCAGCCTTAAGTGTTGTTAATGACCTTAAAGACTACAGAGTGAACGCATGTCCGTTGTACTGCTGAGTGACTCCTGGTCTTGGTAGGTCGAGTGATTATCTGGATGGTCGAATGACAGTAGGTAGGAAGACTCCCGAATTACATGATTTGTCGAGTGGATTGCACTCGACATCTTCGACTGGGGGTCTCTTGCTCCTTCTTGGGCCTCTTATCTTCTAGGGTAATGACCTTGGGTAGGACGTATAGGTCAGGCCTATGACCCTACCCCAGGTATGTATCCTCATCAGTAGCCCCCAAATGGATTAAGGTTCGGGTGGAAAGTAGGTTGAAGTTGAACTTGTTCTGAGCTTTGCACCTTCGCGAGCGTTTTCTGCAAGATGGAAAACTCACGTTGGTACTTCAACGTTGACTCAGATGCCTTGATCCATTCAGAGAGTTGTCGACTGAACTTGTGGCATCATGCGCCGAGTGTTGTATTAGAGCGCAGGATCTTGGGCGCGATTGACTGCTGTGTATCCTGGATTTCACGGGATACAAAATTTCGGGAAAGCGCGCGGGACGGGGAGCGCCGAAGCGGGCGGAGCGGATAAACAGTGATGCCTCGATTTCCACGCCGCCTTTTTCACCACGTACGCTGCGCACGACTGTTGCGGGATTTGACAGGATTGCCTGGTCCCACGCGTCAGTCACTCGGATAAGGCGAAGGGGCCGAGGCGTCTGCACTGTGCACGCCCGTTCCTCCCTCTTCTTCCTCCGTTTCTCTGCCGCGCCCAACTCTTCCGCCCTCGACGCTGCCGCTCCGCCGCCATGTGATAACCCACAAGTATAGGGGATCGCAATAGTTTTCGAGGGTAGAGTATTCAACCCAAATTTATTGATTCGACACAAGGGGAGCCAAAGAATATTCTCAAGTATTAGCAGCTGAGTTGGCAATTCAACCACACCTGGAAACTTAGTATCTGCAGCAAAGTGTTTAGTAGCAAAGTAATATGATAGTGGTGGTAACGGTAACAAAAGTAAAGACAGCAAAAGTAATGTTTTGGTATTTTGTAGGGATTGTAACAGTAGCAACGGAAAAGTAAATAAGCGAGAACCAGTATATGGAAAACTCGTAGGCACCGTATTAGTGATGGATAATTATGCCGGATGTGGTTCATCATGTAACAGTCATAACATAGGGTGACACAGAACCAGCTCCAATTCATCAATGTAATGTAGGCATGTATTCCGAATATAGTCATACGTGCTTATGGAAAAGAACTTGCATGACATATTTTGTCCTACCCTCCCGTGGCAGCGGGGTCCTAGCGGAAACTAAGGGATATTAAGGCCTCCTTTTAATAGAGAACCGGAACAAAGCATTAGCACATAGTGAATACATGAACTCCTCAAACTATGGTCATCACCGGGAGTGGTCCCGATTATTGTCACTTCGGGGTTGCCGGATCATAACACATAGTAGGTGACTATAGACTTGCAAGATAGGATCAAGAACACAAATATATTCATGAAAACATAATAGGTTCAGATCTGAAATCATGGCACTCGGGCCCTAGTGACAAGCATTAAGCATAGCAAAATCATAGCAACATCAATCTCAGAACATAATGGATACTAGGGATCAAACCTTAACAAAACTAACTCGATTACATGATAAATCTCATCCAACCCATCACCGTCCAGCAAGCCTACGATGGAATTACTCACGCACGGCGGTGAGCATCATGAAATTGGTGATGGAGGATGTGTTGGGGAACGTTGCAGAAAATTAAAAATTTTCCTACGGTTTCACCAAAATCCATCTATGAGTTCATCTAAGCAACGAGTCAAGGGAGAGAGATTGCATCTACATACCACTTGTAGATCGCATGCGGAAGCGTTCAAGGGAAGGGTGATGATGGAGTCGTACTCGTCGTGATTCGAATCACCGATGACCAAGTGTCGAATGGACAACACCTCCGCGTTCAACACACGTACGGGACGAGAGACGTCTCCTCCTTCTTGATCCAGCAAGGGGGGAAGGAGAGGTTGATGATGATCCAGCAGCACGACGGCGTGGTGGTGGATGCAGCAGAACTCCGGCAGGGCTTCGCCAAGCTGCTGCGGGAGGAGGACGAGGTGTAGCAGGGGGAGGGAGGCGCCAATGCATAGGGTGCGGCTGCCCTCCCCCTGCCTTCCTTTATATAGGCCCCCAGGGGGGCGCCGGCCCTGGGAGATGCCATCTCCCAAGGGGGGGGGGCGGCCAAGGGGGTGGAGTGCCCCCCCAAGGCAAGTGGGGCGCCCGCCCCCCCACCCTAGGGTTTCAACCCTAGGCGCAGGGGGTGGGCCTAGGGGGCGCACCAGCCCACTATGGGCTGGTTCCCCTCCCCACTTCAGCCCTTGGGGCCTTCCGGGATAGGTGGCCCCACCGGTGGACCCGGGACCCTTCCGTGGTCCCAGACAATACCGGTGACCGAAACTTTCCCGATGGCCGAAACAACACTTCCTATATATAATTCTTTACCTCCGGACAATTCCAGAACTCCTCGTGATGTCCGGGATCTCATCCGGGACTCTGAACAACATTGGGTATGCTGCATACTCATATTCATACAACCCTAGCGTCACCGAACCTTAAGTGTGTAGACCCTACGGGTTCGGGAGACACGTAGACATGACCGAGACGACTCTCGGGCAATAACCAACAGCGGGATCTGGATACCCATGTTGGTTCCCACATGCTCCTCGATGATCTCATCGGATGAACCACGATGTTGAGGATTAAACAACCCCGTATTCAATTCCCTTTGTCAATCGGTACGTTACTTGCCCGAGACTCGATTATCGGTATCCCAATACCTCGTTCAGTCTCGTTACCGACAAGTCACTTTACTCATACCGTAATGCATGATCCCGTGACCAAACACTTGGTCACTTTGAGCTCATTATGATGATGCATTACCAAGTGGGCCCAGAGATACCTCTCCGTCATACGGAGTGACAAATCCCAGTCTCGATCCGTGTCAACCCAGCAGACACTTTCGGAGATACCGTAGTGCACCTTTATAGTCACCCGCCACGTTGTGACGTTTGGTACACCCAAAGCACTCCTAGGGCATCCGGGAGTTACACGATCTCATGGTCTAAGGAAAGGATACTTGACATTGGAAAAGCTCTAGCAAACGAACTACACGATCTTGTGCTATGCTTAGGATTGGGTCTTGTCCATCACATCATTCTCCTAATGATGTGATCCCGTTATCAATGACATCCAATGTCCATAGCCAGGAAACCATGACTATCTGTTGATCAACGAGCTAGTCAACTAGAGGCTTACTAGGGACATATTATGGTCTATGTATTCACACGTGTATTACGATTTCCGGATAATACAGTTATAGCATGAATAAACACAATTATCATGAACAAAGAAATATAATAATAATACTTTTATTATTGCCTCTAGGGCATATTTCCGACAGTCTCCCACTTGCACTAGAGTCAATAATCTAGTTACATTGTGATGAATCGAACACCCATAGAGTTCTGGTGTTGATCATGTTTTGCTCGCGAGAGAGGTTTAGTCAACGGATCTGCGACATTCAGATCCGTATGTACTTTGCAAATATCTATGTCTCCATCTTGAACATTTTAACGGATGGAGTTGAAGCGACGCTTGATGTGCCTGGTCTTCTTATGAAACCTGGGCTCCTTGGCAAGGGCAATAGCTCCAGTGTTGTCACAGAAGAGTTTGATCGGCCCCGACGCATTGGGTATGACTCCTAGGTCGGTGATGAACTCCTTCCCAAATTGCTTCATGTGCTGCCTCCGAGGCTGCCATGTACTCCGCTTCACATGTAGATCCCGCCACGACGCTCTGCTTGCAGCTGCACCAGCTCACTGCTCCACCATTCAACATATACACGTATCCGGTTTGTGACTTAGAGTCATCCAGATCTGTGTCGAAGCTAGCGTCGATGTAACCCTTTACGACGAGCTCTTCGTCACCTCCATAAACGAGAACCATGTCCTTTGTCCTTTTCAGGTACTTCAGGATATTCTTGACCACTGTCCAGTGTTCCTTGCTGGGATTACTTTGGTACTTTCCTACCAAACTTACGGCAAGGTTTACATCAGGTCTGGTACACAACATGGCATACATAATAGATCCTATGGCTGAAGCATAGGGGATGACACTCATCTCTTCTTTATCTTTTGCCGTGGTCGGGGACTGAGCTGAGCTCAATCTCACACCTTGCAACACAGGCAAGAACCCTTTCTTGGACTGATCCATTTTGAACTTCTTCAAAATCTTAACAAGGTATGTGCTCTGTGAAAGACCTATGAGGCGTCTCGATCTATCTCTATAGATCTTGATGCCTAATATATAAGCTGCTTCTCCAAGGTCCTTCACTGAAAAACAGTTATTCAAGTAGGCCTTAATGCTGTCCAAAAGTTCTATATCATTTCCCATCAAGAGTATGTCATCTACATATAATATGAGAAATGCTACAGAGCTCCCACTCACTTTCTTGTAAACGCAGGCTTCTCCATAAGTCTGCATAAACCCAAACGCTTTGATCATCTCATCAAAGCGAATGTTCCAACTCCGAGGTGCTTGCACCAGCCCATAAATGGATCGCTGGAGCTTGCATACTTTGTTAGCGTTCTTAGGATCGACAAAACCTTCCGGCTGCATCATATACAGTTCTTCCTTAAGATGTCCGTTAAGGAATGCCGTTTTGATGTCCATCTGCCTTATCTCATAATCATAGTATGCGGCAATTGCTAACATGATTCGGACGGACTTTAGCTTCGCTACGGGAGAGAAAGTCTCATCGTAGTCAACCCCTTGAACTTGTCGATAACCCTTAGCGACAAGTCGAGCTTTATAGATGGTAACATTACCATCCGCGTCCGTCTTCTTCTTAAAGATCCATTTGTTTTCTATCGCTCGCCGATCATCGGGCAAGTCTGTCAAAGTCCATACTTTGTTTTCATACATGGGTTCTATCTTGGATTTCATGGCTTCAAGCCATTTGTTGGAATCTGGGCCCGCCATCGCTTCTTCATAGTTCGAAGGTTCACCGTTGTCTAACAACATGATTTCCAGGACAGGGTTGCCGTACCACTCTGGTGCGGAACGTGTCCTTGTGGACCTACGAAGTTCAGTAGCAACTTGATCCGAAGTACCTTGATCATCATCATTATTTTCCTCTTCAGTTGGTGTAGGCATCATAGGAACATTTTCCTGAGCTGCACTACTTTCCCGTTTGAGAGGTAGTACTTCATCGAGTTCTACTTTCCTCCCACTTAATTCTTTCGAGAGAAACTCTTTTTCCAGAAAGGATCTGTTCTTGGCAACAAAGATCTTGCCCTCGGATCTTAAGTAGAAGGTATACCCAATGGTTTCCTTAGGTATCCTATGAAGACGCATTTTTCCGACTTGGGTTCGAGCTTTTCAGGTTGAAGTTTCTTGGCATAAGCATCGCATCCCCAAACTTTTAGAAACGATAGCTTAGGTTTCTTCCCAAACCATAATTCATACGGTGTCGTCTCAATGGATTTAGACGGTGCCCTATTTAAAGTGAATGTAGCTGTCTCTAGAGCATATCCCCAAAATGATAGCGGTAAATCGGTAAGAGACATCATAGACTGCACCATATCCAATAGAGTGTGGTTACGACGTTCGGACACACCGTTACACTGAGGTGTTCCAGGCGGCGTGAGTTGTGAAACGATTCCACATTTCCTTAAGTGTGTACCAAATTCGTGACTTAAATATTCTCCTCCACGATCTGATCGTAGAAACTTTATCTTTTGGTCACGTTGATTCTCTACCTCATTCTGAAATTCCTTGAACTTTTCAAAGGTCTCAAACTTGTGTTTCATCAAGTAGACATACCCATATCTACTCAAGTCATCAGTGAGAGTGAGAACATAACGATATCCTCCGCGAGCCTCAATGCTCATTGGACCGCACACATCGGTATGTATGATTTCCAACAAGTTGGTTGCTCGCTCCATTGTTCCGGAGAACGGAGTCTTGGTCATTTTACCCATGAGGCATGGTTCGCATGTGTCAAATGATTCATAATCGAGAGACTCTAAAAGTCCATCAGCATGGAGCTTCTTCATGCGCTTGACACCAATGTGACCAAGGCGGCAGTGCCACAAGTATGTGGGACTATCGTTATCAACTTTACATCTTTTGGTATTCACACTATGAATATGTGTAATATTACGCTCGAGATTCATTAAGAATAAACCATTGACCATCGGGGCATGACCATAAAACATATCTCTCATATAAATAGAACAACCATTATTCTCGGATTTAAATGAGTAGCCATCTCGTATCAAACGAGATCCAGATACAATGTTCATGCTCAAACTTGGCACCAAATAACAATTATTAAGGTTTATAACTAATCCCGAGGTAAATGTAGAGGTAGCGTGTCGATGGCGATCACATCGACCTTGGAACCATTCCCGACGCGCATCGTCACCTCGCCCTTCGCCGATCTCCGCTTATTCCGCAGCTCTGCTGTGAGTTACAAATATGAGCAACGGCACGGTATCAAATACCCGGGAGTTACTACGAGTAATCGGTAAGGTACACATCAATTACATGTATATCAAATATACCTTTGGTGTTGCCGGCCTTCTTATCCGCTAAGTATTTGGGGTAGTTCCGCTTCCAGTGACCCTTCCCCTTGCAATAAAAGCACTCAGTCTCAGGCTTGGGTCCATTCTTTGACTTCTTCCCGGTAACTGGCTTACCGGGTGCGGCAACATCCTTGTCGTCCTTCTTGAAGTTCTTCTTGCCCTTGCCCTTCTTGAACTTAGTGGTCTTATTGACCATCAACACTTGATGTTCTTTCTTAATTTCAACCTCTGCTGACTTCAGCATTGAAAATACTTCAGGAATGGTCTTCACCATCCCTTGCATATTGTAGTTTATCACAAAGCTCTTGTAGCTTGGTGGGAGCGACTGAAGGATTCTGTCAATGACCGCCTCGTCCGGGAGGTTAATGTCCAGCTGGGACAGGCGGTTGTGCAACCCAGACATTTTGAGTATGTGCTCACTGACAGAACTATTTTCCTCCATCTTACAACTATAGAACTTGTCGGAGACTTCATATCTCTCGACCCGGGCATGAGCTTGGAAAACTCGTTTCAGCTCCTCGAACATCTCATATGCTCCGTGTTGCTCAAAATGCTTTTGGAGCCCCGGTTCTAAGCTGTAAAGCATGCCGCACTGACGAGGGAGTAATCATCAGCGCGAGACTGCCAATCGTTCATAACGTCTTGGTTCTCTGGGACGGGAGCGTCACCTAGCGGTCCTTCTAGGACATATTGTTTCTGGCAGCTATGAGGATGATCTCGGGTTCGGACCCAATCCGTATAGTTGCTGCCATCATCTTTCATCTTGGTTTTCTAGGAACGCGTTGAAGTTCATGTTGACATGAGCGTTGGCCATTTGATCTACAAGACATATTTGCAAAGGTTTTAGACTAAGTTCATGATAATTAAGTTCATCTAATCAAATTATTACAATGAACTCCCACTCAGATTAGACATCCTCTAGTCATCTAAGTGTTACACGATCCGAGTCGACTAGGCCGTGTCCGATCATCACGTGAGACGGACTAGTCATCGTTGGTGAACATCTTCATGTTGATCGTATCTTCCATACGACTCGTGTTCAACCTTTCGGTCTCGTGTTCCGAGGCCATGTCGTACATGCTAGGCTCGTCAAGTTAACCCTAAGTGTTTTGCATGTGTAAAACTGTCTTACACCCGTTGTATGTGAACGTAAGGATCTATCACACCCGATCATCATGTGGTGCTTCAAAGCAGCGAACTTTAGCAACGGTGCACGTTAGGGAGAACACTTCTTGAAATTGTTGTAAGGGATCATCTTATTTACTACTGTCGTTCTAAGTAAACAATATGCATAATCATAATAAACATCACATGCAATTATATAGTAGTGACATGATATGGCCAATATCATATAGCTCCATTGATCTCCATCTTCGGGGCTCCATGATCATCTTGTCACCGGCATGACACCATGATCTCCATCATCATGATCTCCATCATCATGTCTTCATGAAGTTGTCACGCCAACGACTACTTCTACTTCTATGGCTAACGCGTTTAGCAATAAAGTAAAGTAATTTACATGGCGTTCTTCAATGACACGCAGGTCATACAAAAATAAAGACAACTCCTATGGCTCCTGCCGGTTGTCATACTCATCGACATGCAAGTCGTGATTCCTATTACAAGAACATGATCTCATACATCACAATATATCATTCATCATTCATCACAACTTCTGGCCATATCACATCACATGACAATTGCTGCAAAAACAAGTTAGACGTCCTCTAATTGTTGTTGCATCTTTTAGGTGGCTGCAATTGGGTTCTAGCAAGAACGTTTTCTTACCTACGAATAACTACAACGTGATTTTGTCAACTTCTATTTACCCTTCATAAGGACCCTTTTCATCGAATCCGCTCCAACTAAAGTGGGAGAGACAGACACCCGCCAGCCACCTTATGCAACTAGTGCATGTCTGTCGGTGGAACCGGTCTCACGTAAGCGTACGTGTAAGGTTGGTCCGGGCCGCTTCATCCCACAATACCGCTGAAGCAAGAAAAGACTAGTAGTGGCAAGCAAGTTGACAAGATCTACGCCCACAACAAAATTGTGTTCTACTCGTGCAATAGAGAACTACGCATAGACCTAGCTCTGATACCACTGTTGGGGAACATTACAGAAAATTAAAATTTTTCCTACGGTTTCACCAAAATCCATCTATGAGTTCATCTAAGCAATGAGTCAAGGGAGAGAGATTGCATCTACATACCACTTGTAGATCACGTGCGGAAGCGTTCAAGGGAAGGGTGATGATGGAGTCGTACTCGCCGTGATTCGAATCACCGATGACCAAGTGCCGAACGGACAGCACCTCCGCGTTCAACACACGTACGAGACAAGAGACGTCTCCTCCTTCTTGATCCAGCAAGGGGGGAAGGAGAGGTTGATGATGATCCAGCAGCACGACGGCGTGGTGGTGGATGCAGCAGAACTCCAGCAGGGCTTCGCCAAGCTGCTGCGGGAGGAGGACGAGGTGTAGCAGGGGGAGGGAGGCGCCAATGCACAGGGTGCGGCTGCCCTCCCACCTGCCCTCATTTATATAGGCCCCCAGGGGGGCGCCGGCCCTGGGAGATGCCATTTCCCAAGGGGGGCGGCGGCCAAGGGGGTGGAGTGCCCCCAAGGCAGTGGGCGCCCCACCCTAGGGTTTCAACCCTAGGCGCAGGGTGGGCCTAGGGGCGACCAGCCCACTATGGGTTGGTTCCCTCCCACTTCAGCCCTTGGGGCCCTCCGGATAGGTGGCCCCACTCGGTGGACCCCGGGACCCTCCGGTAGTCCCAGACAATACCGGTGACCTCAAACTTTCCCGATGGCGAAACAACACTTCCTATATATAATTCTTTACCTCCGGACCATTCCGAACTCCTCGTGATGTCCGGATCTCATCCGGACTTGAACAACATTCGTGTGCTGCATACTCATATTCATACAACCCTAGCGTCACCGAACCTTAAGTGTGTAGACCCTACGGGTTCGGGAGACACGTAGACATGACCGAGACGACTCTCGGGCAATAACCAATAGCGGGATCTGGATACCCATGTTGGTTCCCACATGCTCCTCGATGATCTCATCGGATAAACCACGATGTCGAGGATTAAACAACCCCGTATTCAATTCCCTTTGTCAATCGGTACGTTACTTTCCCAAGACTCGATCGTCGGTATCCCAATACCTCGTTCAGTCTCGTTACCGGCAAGTCACTTTACTCGTACCGTAATGCATGATCCCATGACCAAACACTTGGTCACTTTGAGCTCATTATAATGATGCATTACCGAGTGGGCCCAGAGATACCTCTCCGTCATACGGAGTGACAAATCCCAGTCTCAATCCGTGTCAACCCAACAGACACTTTCGGAGATACCTGTAGTGCACCTTTATAGTCACCCAGTTACGTTGTGACGTTTGGTACACCCAAAGCACTCCTACGGCATCCGGGAGTTACATGATCTCATGGTCTAAGGAAAGGATACTTGACATTGGAAAAGCTCTAGCAAACGAACTACACGATCTTGTGCTATGCTTAGGATTGGGTCTTGTCCATCACATCATTCTCCTAATGATGTGATCCCGTTATCAACGACATCCAATGTCCATAGCCAGGAAACCATGACTATCTGTTGATCAACGAGCTAGTCAACTAGAGGCTTACTAGGGACATATTATGGTCTATGTATTCACACATGTATTACGATTTCCGGATAATACAATTATAGCATGAATAAAGACAATTATCATGAACAAAGAAATATAATAATAATACTTTTATTATTGCCTCTAGGGCATATTTCCAACAGGATGGTTGATGATGACAACGGCGACGAATCCCCCTCTTCGGAGCCCCGAACGGACTCCAGATCAACCCTCCCGAGAGAGATTAGGGCTTGGCGGTGGCTCCGTATCGTAAAACGCGATGATTTCTTCTCTCTGATTTTTTTTCTCCCCGAAAGCCAATATATGGAGTTGGAGTTGGCGTCGGAGGGTCTCGAGGGCCCGAGGTAGAGGCGCGCCAGGGGCGCCCCACCTCGTGGACAGGTGTGGGCCCCTGGTCTTCATCTTTAGCGAGGATTTTATTATTTATTCTAAGATATTCCATGGAGTTTCGTGTCATTTCGAGAACTTTTATTTTCGCACATAAAACAACATCATGGCAATTCTCTGAAAACAACGTCATCCGGGTTAGTTCCATTCAAATCATACAAGTTAGAGTCCAAAACAAGGGCAAAAGTATCGGAAAAGTAGATACGACGGAGACGATCAACTCCCCAAGCTTAAACCCTTGCTTGTCCTCAAGCAATTCAGTTGACAAACCGAAGAGAAAAAGAAAAACTTTTACAAACTCTATTTGCTCTTGTTGTTGTACCTATGTCAAGCCAAAGATTCAGGTTTTCAGCAAAGATTATAACTAACCACATTTGCAATAATTCTCAGGTCTCATGTTTACTCATATCAATAACATAATCAGCTAGCAAGCCATAATAATAAATCTCGGATGACAACACTTTCTCAAAATAATCGTAATATGATATAACAAGACGGTATCTTGCTAGCCCTTTCTGAGACCGCAAAACATAAATGCAGAGCACCTTCAAAGATCAAGGACTGACTAGACATTGTAATTCATGGTAAAAGAGATCCAATCATAGTCATACCCGATATAAATAAACAGTAATGAATGCAAATGACATTTGTGTTTCCAAACTAGTGCTTTTAATAAGAGGGTGATGACTCAACATAAAAGTAAACAGATAGGCCCTTCGCAGAGGGAAGCAGGGATTTGTAGAGGTGCCAGAGCTCGGTTTTGAAATAGAGATAAATTATATTTTGAGCGGCATACTTTCATTGTCAACATAACAACTACGAGATGACGATATCTTCCATGCTAAACAAATTATAGGCGGTTCCCAAACAGAATGGTAAAGTTTATACTCCCCCTCCTCCACAAGCATCAATCCATGGCTTGCTCGAAACAACGAGTGCCTCCAACATTCAACGGGTCCCAGGGGGAGTTTTGTTTGCAATTATTTTGATTTAGTTTGCATAAAGCATGGGACTGGGCATCCCGGTGACCAGCCATTTTCTCGTGAATGAGGAGCGGAGTCCACTCCTCTTGAGAATAACCCGCCTAACACGAAAGATAAGGGCAGCCCTAGTTGATATATGAGCTATTCGAGCATGCAAAACAGAATGTTTATTTGAAGGTTTAGAGTTTGGCACATACAAATTTACTTGGAACGGCAGGTAGATACCGCATGTAGGAAGGTATAGTGGACTCATATGGAATAACTTTGGGGTTTAAGGGATTGGATGCACAAGCAGTATTCCCGCTTAGTACAAGTGAAGGTTAGCAAAAGACTGGGAAGCGACCAACTAGAGAGCGACAACAGTCATGAACATGCATTAAAATTAATAAACATTGAATAAAAGCATGAGTAGGATATAATCCACCATGAACATAAATATTGTGAAGGCTATGTTGATTTGTTGCAACTACATGCGTGAACATGTGCCAAGTCAAGTCACTTAAATCATTCAAAGGAGGATACCACCCCATCATACCACATCACAACCATTTTAATAGCATGTTGGCACGCAAGGTAAACCATTATAACTCATAGCTAATCAAGCATGGCACGAGCAACTATGATCTCTAATTGTCATTGCAAACATGTTTATTCATAATAAGCTGAATCAAGAACGATGAACTCATCATATTTACAAAAACAAAAGAGGTTGAGTTCATACCAGCTTTTCTCATCTCAGTCAGTCCATCATATATCATCATAATTGCCTTTCACTTGCACGATCGAACGATGTGAATAATAATAAGAGTGCACGTGCATTGGACTAAGCTGGAATCTGCGAGCATTCAATAAACAGGAGAAGACAAGGCAATATGGGCTCTTGGTTAAATCAACAATGATGCATATAAGAGCCACTTCAACAATTTAATCATGGTCTTCTCCTACTAACCCCCAAAGAAAAGAAAAGAAATAAAAACTATTTACATGGGAAAGCTCTGAACAAGCAAAAGAAGAACGGGAAATATTTTTGGGTTTTCTTTTTAATTACTACAGAAAAGAAATAAACTACTACTGACAACTTTTTTGGGTTTTTTCTTAAGGTTTATTAAACACACAAGAAGAAAGCAGGAAAAAGAAAATAAACTAGCATGGATATTACAGTGAAAGAGTATGAGCACCGACATCTAGCAATGAGTGTGTGTGAACATGAATGTAATGTCGGTGGGAAATACGTGCTCCCCCAAGCTTAGGCTTTTGCCTAAGTTGGTCTATTGCCAGGGATAGCGTGGCGGATAACCTTAGGTGAAGCTGGGGTCATACTGCGATGCAGCGGCTATCACCTCCTGAGCTGTAGTGTGGCGTCGAGCAGCCTCCGCTCTCCTCTCGTACTCATCTGCCTCCTCTCTGGTAATAATATATCTTCCTTTTGTCTGAGAATCAAAGAAGGCAGGAGTAGGAAGAGTAATATGGACTACATGTCGTTTGTTAAAGACTAGTCGATACTGGAGAGGTGGTTCAGTCCTCTCAACAAACTGGTGGGAAACCATAGAATCAAAATCTAAATAAGTAGGGGGTAACTCCATATCACTCTCACGAATGTCTATCTCAAGAAAATTAGCTAAGCGGGTTGCATAAATTCCTCCAAAGAAATCTTCGTTATGTCTATTATGATGCAACCTACGAGCTACAATGGCTCCCATACGATAAGATTGGTCTCCTAACACAGCACTTCTAAGAATGCTGAGATCAGGGGCACACATATGACATGCTTCATCCTAAGCATTAATGCATCTACCTATGAAGAGAGCAAAATAATGTATAGCAGGAAAGTGAACTCTCCCTATAGTGGCTTGTGTTATATCTCTAGATTCCTCCACGGTTATTCTAGCAAGAAAGTCTCTATATTCAGATTTATGGGGATCCCTGACACTACCCCAAGATGGAAGTTTGCAAGCAAAAGTGAAATCCTCTAAGTCCATGGTATAAGATTTCTCATAAAGGTCAAACATGACTGAAGGAGAATTACGCGAAGATGAAAACTCAAACCTCCTCACAAATGAACTTGTGAGATCATGATACTCGGGGCATTTGTCAGCTTCAAAGTCCTCAAGACCGGCGTTACGCAAATATGCGCTAAATTCTTCTTTGATTCCCGCTTGATTCAGAAAATTTTCCGAAGGCCATTCACAGGGCCTCACAGGAGCGTCTCTTGGTGGTTCCTCTTCAGCATCACGCATTGCAAGCCTGGGACCTTGCTTCCTTGAAGAACCACCTTGGAACATCTTCCTAAACATATTGTTTCCTCTGAAAAATTTCTAAAAATTTTAGTAACTTCAAATAAAAGTGAACCAACTTCAATAAAATGGATAGCAACAACTCCCACAAGTGCCTAGAGCCTATATCAAGCATTAGAACTACTTGGAACCATATAAATTTGACATGCAAGCTCAAGAACATGGTCACCTATGTAGCACAAATTTGCAATGAATAAAGCACTAGAACAAAAACTAATTGGACCAATGGAGGAGTCACATACCAAGGAACAATCTCCCCAAGCAGTTTTGCGAGAGGTGCTTTGAGCAAGGAGATCGAAAATCACAGCAACAGGGGCTGGAACTCATGCTTGAGTTGGTTTTTCGTGTTTGTATGAGGCAGGGGAAGAAGATGGGTGCAGGGATAAGTGGAGGAGGGTCACCATGGGCCCACGAGGCAAGGGGCACTCCTAGGGGGTAGGGCGCGCCCTCCACCCTTGTGGCCAGGTGGCAGCTCCCCCCGAGGTAATTTTTGCACAGTAAATCCTCAAATATTCCCGAAAAAATCATATAAAATTGGCATGGCATTCTGAGGACTTTTATTTTCGGGATATTTTTATATTGCACGGATAAGTCAGGAAACAGACAGAAAAAATACTATTTTACTTTATTTTTACTAAATAACAGAAAATATAAAGAGGGTATAGAAGGTTGTGCTTCTAGTTTCATCCATCTCATGCTCATCAAAAAGAATCCACTAAGAAGGTTGATCAAGTCTTGTTAACAAACTCATTCCGAATAACATGGAACCGGAGAAATTTAGAATAACACTATGTTACCTCAACGGGGATATGAAAATTCCCAACAATAAGAATATCATACTTTTTCTTGACAGTAGGGAGAGGAAATTCAAAACCTCCAAATATAATCGATGGAATTTTTCCAATAGAGTTGATACTATAAACTTGAGGTTGTTTCCTCGGAAAATGTACCATATGCTCGTTACCATTAACATGAAAAGTGGCATTGCCTTGTTGCAATCAATAACAGCCCCTGCAGTATTAAGGAAAGATCTTCCAAGAATAATAGACATACTATCATCCTCGGGAATATCAAGAATAACAAAGTCCATTAAAATAGTAACATTCGCAACTACAACAGGCACATCCTCACAAATACCGACAGGTATAGCAGTTGTTTTATCAGCCATTTGCAAAGATATTTCAGTAGGTGTCAACTTATTCGAGTCAAGTCTGCGATATAAAGAGACAGGCATAACACTAACACCGACCCCAAGATCACATAAAGAAGTTTTAACATAATTTCTCTTAATGGAGCATGGTATAGTAGGTACTCCTGGATCTCCAAGTTTCTTTGGTATTCCATCCTTAAAAGTATAGTTAGCAAGCATGGTGTAAATTTCAGCTTCCGGTATCTTTCTTTTATTAGTAATGATATCCTTCATATACTTAGCATAAGCATTTGTTTTGAGCACATCGGTTAATCGCATACGCAAAAAGATGGGTCTAATCATTTCAGCAAAGCGCTCAAAATCCTCATCATCCTTTTTCTTGGATGGTTTCGGAGGAAAAGGCATGGGTTTCTAAACCCATGGTTCCCTTTCTTTACCATGTTTCCTAGCAACAAAGTCTCTTTTATCATAACGTTGATTCCTTGATTGTGGGTTATCAAGATCAACAGTAGGTTCAACTTCTACATCATTATCATTACTAGGTTGAGCATCATCATGAACATCATCATTAATATTTTCACTAGGTTCATGTTCATTACCAGATTGTGTTTCAGCATCAGACATAGAGATATCATTTGGATCCTCAGGTGGTTGGGCAATAGGTTCACTAGAAGTTTGCAAAGTCCTATCATTTTTCTTTTTCTTCCTTTTAGAAGAACTAGGTACATCAATATTATTTCTCTGAGAATATTGCTCGATTCTCTTAGGGTGGCTGATGTCTACTACACAACCTTCTTCTTGTAGACGTTGTTGGGCCTACAAGTGCACAAGTTTGTAGGACAGTAGCAAATTTCCCTCAAGTGGATGACCTAAGGTTTATCAATCCGTGGGAGGCGTAGGTTGAAGATGGTCTCTCTCAAACAACCCTGCAACCAAATAACAAAGAGTCTCTTGTGTCCCCAACACATCCAATACAATGGTAAATTGTATAGGTGCACTAGTTCGGCGAAGAGATGAAGATACAAGTGCAAAATAGATAGTAGATATGGGTTTTTGTAATCTGAAATAATAAAAACAGCAAGGTAACAAGTGATAAACGTGAGCGTAAACGGTATTGCAATGATAGGAAACAAGGCCTAGGGTTCATACTTTCACTAGTGTAAGTTCTCTCAACAATAATAACATAGATAGAACATATGACAAGCCCTCAACATGCAACAAAGAGTCACTCCAAAGCAACTAATAGCGGAGAACAAACGTAGAGATTATGGTCGGGTACGAAACCACCACAAAGCTATTCTTTCGGATCGATCTATAAAAGAGTTAGTACTAGAATAACACCTTAAGATACAAATCAACCAAAACCCTAATGTCACCTAGATACTCCATTGTCACCTCAAGTATCCGTGGGCATGATTATACGATATGCATCACACAATCTCAGATTCATCCAACCAACATAAAAGTACTTCAAAGAGTGCCCCAAAGTTTCTACCGGAGAGTCAAGAACGTGTGCCAACCCCTATGCATAGGTTCCCAAGTGTCACGAAACCCGCAAGTTGATCACCAAAACATACATCAAGTGGATCAATAGAATAACCCATTGTCACCACGGTTATCCCATGCAAGACATACATCAAGTGTTCATAAAAGACTCAATCCAATAAGATAACTTCAGAAGGGGAAACTCAATTCATCACAAGAGAGTGGAGGGGGAGAAACATCATAAGATCCAACTACAATAGCAAAGCTCAGGATACATCAAGATCGTGCCATAGATGGAACACGAGAGAGAACACGAGAGAGAGAGAGATCAAACACATAGCTACTGGTACATACCCTCAGCCCCGAGGGTGAACTACTCCCTCCTCATCATGGATAGCACCGGGATGATGAAGATGGCCTCCGGTGATGGGATCCCCCTCCGGTAGGGTGCTGGAACAGGGTCCCGATTGGTTTTTGGTGGCTACAGAGGCTTGCGGCGGCGGAACTCCCAATCTATCTTCTGTTCTGGAAGTTTTAGGGTATATTGGTATATATATAGGAGCAGGGGGTACGTCGGTGGAGCTACGAGAGCCCCACGAGGGTGGAGGGCGCGCCCAGGGGGGGTGGGCACGCCCCCCTACCTCGTGCCTTCCTTGTTTCTTCCTTGACGTGGACTCCAAGTCTCCCGGGTTGCTTTCCTTCCAAAAATAACTTCTCCAGTTGATTCCATTCCGTTTTGACTCCGTCTGATATTCCTTTTCCTCGAAACACTGAAATAGGCATAAAACAGCAAATCTGGGCTGGGCCTCCGGTTAATAGGTTAGTCCCAAAAATAATATAGAAGTGGATAATAAAGCCCAGTATTGCCTAAAACAGTAGATAAAGTAGCATTGAGCAATCAAAAATTATAGATACGTTGGAGACGTGTCAAGCATCCCCAAGCTTAATTCCTGCTCGTCCTCAAGTAGGTAAATGATAAAAAAAGAATTTTTGATGCGGAGTGATACTTTGGCATAATTTCAATATAAATCTTCTTAATTGTGATATGAATATTCAGATCCGAAAGATTCAAGACAAAAGTTCATATTGACACAAAAATAATAATACTTCAAGCATACTAATCAAAGCAGTCATGTCTTCTCAAAACAACATGGCCAAAGAAAGTTCATCCCTGCAAAATCATATTGTTAGGCTATGCTTCATTTTCTTCACACAAAGATGTTCCCAACTTCTATACCCCCGATGACAAGCCAAGCAATTGTTTCATACTTAAATAATCTCAAACTTTTTCAACCTTCACGCAATACATGAGTGTGAGCCATGGATATAGCACTATGGGTGGAATAGAATATGATGATGGGGATTGTGTGGAGAAGACAAACAAGGAGAAAGTCTCACGTTGACGAGGCTAATCAACGGGCTATGGAGATGCCCATCAATTGATGTCAACATGAGGAGTAGGGATTGCCTTGCAACGGATGCACTAGAGCTATGAATGCTCAACAAAAGAAAACTAGTGGGTGTGCATCCAACTTGCTTGCTCATGAAGACCTAGGGCATTTGAGGAAGCCCATCGTAGGAATATACAAGCCAAGTTCTATAATGAAAATTCCCACTAGTATAAAAAGACAACTTATGAGACGCCCATCGTAGGAATATACAAGCCAAGTTCTATAATGAAAATTCCCACTAGTATAAAAAGACAACTTATGAGACTCACTACATGAAGAACAAGGTGCTACTTTGAAGCACAATATATGAGACTCACTACATGAGGAACAAGGTGCTACTTTGAAGCACAAGTGTGGAAAAAGAGATAGTAGCATTGCCCTTTTCTTTTCTTTTCTTTTTTTTAGGCCTTTCTTTTTTTGGCCTTTCTCTCTTTTTTTGGGCAATGCTCTAATAATGATGATGATCACACTTCTATTGATTACAACATAAGGATTACAACTCGAAACTTAGAACAAGATATGACTCTATATGAATGCCTCCGTGATGTACAGGATGGTGCAATGAATCAAGAGTGACATGTATGAAAAATAATGCATGGTGGCTTTGCCACAAATACGATGTCAACTACATGATCATGCAATGGCAATATGACAAAAGTAATGTATTTCATTATGATGATGATGGAAGTTGCATGGCAATATATCTCGGAATGGCTATGGAAATGCCATAATAGGTAGGTATGGTGGCTGTTTTGAGGAAGATATAAGGAGGTTTATGGTTGATAGAGCGTATCGTATCACGGGGTTTGGATGCACCGGCGAAGTTTGCACCAACTCTCAAGGTGAGAAAGGGCAATGCACGGTACCGAAGAGGCTAGCAAAGGCGGAAAGGTGAGTGTGCGTATAATCCATGGACTCAACATTAGTCAAAAGAACTCATATACTTATTGAAAAAATTTAGAAGTCACCAAAAATCAAGTACTACGCGCATGCTCCTAGGGGGATAGATTGGTAGGAAAAGACCATCGCTCGTCCCCGACCGCCACTCATAAGGATGCACAAGCCAGGTACACTTCATGTTTCAAATTTGTTACACAACTTTAACCATACGTGCATGCTACGGGATTTGCAAACTTCAACACAAGTATTTCTCAAATTCATAATCACCCAACTAGGACGACTTTGATATTATCACCTCCATATCCCAAAACAATTATCAAGCATCAAACTTTTCTTAGTATTCAACACACTCAAAAGAAAGTTTCACATATCTTGAATACCAAGTATATTAACATTAAGCAAATTACCATGCTATTAACGACTCTCAAAATAATCTAAGTGAAGCATGAGATATCAATAGTTTCTTTAAAACAAATCCACCACCATGCTCTAAAAGATATAAGTGAAGTACTAGAGCAAAAGTTATCATGCTCAAAAGATATAAGTGAAGTACTATGAGCAAAAACTATCAAGCTCAAAAGATATAAGTGAAGCACATAGAGTATTCTAGCAAATTCCAATTTGTGTAAGGCTCTCTCTCATTAAAGAATTTCAGATCTTGATACTTATTCAAACAGCAAGCAAAGCTAAACAAAACTACATTGCAAGGATAGCACAACTCATGTGAAGAAGCAAAAAACTTAGGCTCAACCGATACTAACCGATAGTTGTCGAAGAAGAAAGGTGGGATGCCTACCGGGGCATCCCCAAGCTTAGATGCTTGATACTTCTTGAAATATTATCTTGGGGTGCCTTGGGCATCCCCAAGCTTGAGCTTTTGTGTCTCCTTAATTCCTCTCATATCATGGTTTCTCTTTTTATCAAAAGCTTCATTCACAACAAACTCAACAAGAACTCATGAGATAAGTTAGTATAAACCAATGCAAAACCTTATCATGTTATACTGTAGAAAGTCACTTAAATTATTATTCAGCATTTCATACTAAATGCCTCTGTATATTTAATACTCCTATCCTCAAATAGAATCATTAGACAAGCAAACATACGCAAACAATGCAACCATAACAGCAATCTGCCCAAACAGTACAGTCTGTAAAGAATGCAAGAGTATCAATACTTCCCTGACCCCAAAAATTATAAACTAAAATTCCCACTGTAATAAATTTATCAGAGCTCAATATGCAAAAAGATTCAACGTTAGACCATGCTCTGAATTTTCTAGGAATTTTTTGCAACAGCGGTAAACTTTCTGTTTTCAAACAACAACATGCAAACTAGCAAAATAAGCATGGCAAAGGCTATCCTTGACTTTTTTATTGAAACTAAAGAGGAAAAACACAATTATAACTAACATCAAGCAAAAACTAACAAAAGAAATTGATGCTCCAAGCAAAACACATATCATGTGGTGAATAAAAATATAGCTCCAAATAAAGTTACCGATGAACGAAGACGAAAGAGGGGATGCCTTCCGGGGCATCCCCAAGCTTAGGCTCTTGGTTGTCCTTGAATATTACCTTGGGGTGCCTTGGGAATCCCCAAGGTTAGGCTCTTGCCACTCCTTATTCCATAGTCCATCGAATCTTTACCCAAAACTTGAAAACTTCACAACACAAAACTTAACAGAAAACTCGTGAGCTCCGTTAGTATAAGAAAATAAAACCACCACTTAGGTACTGTAATGAAATCATTCTAAATTCATATTGGTGTAATATCTACTGTACTCCAACTTATCTATGGTTCATACCCTACGATACTACTCATAGATTCATCAAAATAAGCAAACAACACATAGAAAACAGAATCTGTCAAAAACAGAACAGTCTGTAGTAATCTATATAAAACGTATACTTCTGGAACCCCAAAAATTATGAAATAAATTTATGGACCTGAGAATTTGTCTATTAATCATCTGCAAAAAGAATAAACCTAAAAGCACTCTCCAGTAAAAAATGGCAGCTAATCTCGTGAGCGCTGAAGTTTCTGTTTTTCACAGCAAGATCACATAAACTTCACCCAAGTCTTCCCAAAGGTTCTACTTGGCACTTTATTGAAACAAAAGCTATAAAACATTATTACTACAGTAGCATAATCATGTGTACACACAAAAACAGTAAGGATAAATATTGGGTTGTCTCCCAACAAGCGCTTTTCTTTAATGCCTTTTAGCTAGGCATGATGATGACAATGATGCTCACATAAAAGATAAGAATTGAAACATAACGGGAGCATCATGAAGCATATGACTAGCACATTTAAGTCTAACCCACTTCCTATGCATAGGGATTTTGTGAGCAAACAACTTATGAGAACAATAATCAACTAGCATAGGAAGGTAACACAAGCATAGATTTAAGAATTTAAGCACATAGAGAGGAAACTTGATATTATCGCAATTCCTACAAGCATATGTTCCTCTCTCATAATAATTTTCAGTAGCATCATGAATGAATTCAACAATATAACCAGCACCTAAAGCATTCTTTTCATGATCTACAAGCATAGAAAATTTATTACTCTCAACATAAGCAAATTTCTTCTCATGAATAGTAGTGGGAGCAAACTCAACAAAATAACTATCATGTGATTGAAAATTAAGATCAAGATGACACGTTTCATGGTTATCATTATTCTTTAAAGCATACGTGTCATCACAATAATCATCATAGATAGGCGGCATGCTTTCATCATAGTAAATTTGCTCATCAAAGCTTGGGGGACAAAAAATATCATCTTCATCAAACATAGCTTCCCCAAGCTTGTGGCTTTGTATACCATTAGCATCATGGATATTCAAGGAATTCATACTAACAACATTGCAATCATGCTCATCATTCACATATTTAGTTCCAAACATTCTATAGATTTCTTCTTCTAGCACTTGAGCACAATTATCCTTTCCATCATACTCACGAAAGATATTAAAAAGGTGAAGCGTATGAGACAAACTCAACTCCATTTTTTGTAGTTTTCTTTTATAAACTAGACTAGTGCTAAAACAAGAAACAAAAAGATTCAATTGCAAGATCTAAAGATATACCTTCACTTACCTAGCCTTCCCGGCAACAGCGCCAGAAACTACTTGATGTCTACTACACAACCTTCTTCTTGTAGACGTTGTTGGGCCTGCAAGTGCACAGGTTTGTAGGACAGTAGCAAATTTCCCTCAAGTGGATGACCTAAGGTTTATCAATCCATGGGAGGCGTAGGTTGAAGATGGTCTCTCTCAAACAACCCTGCAACCAAATAACAAAGAGTCTCTTGTGTCCCCAACAAACCCAATACAATGGTAAATTTTCTAGGTGCACTAGTTCGGCGAAGAGATGAAGATACAAGTGCAAAATAGATAGTAGATATGGGTTTTTGTAATCTGAAATAATAAAACAGCAAGGTAACAAGTGATAAACGTGAGCGTAAACGGTATTGCAATGATAGGAAACAAGGCCTAGGGTTCATACTTTCACTAGTGTAAGTTCTCTCAACAATAATAACATAGATAGAACATATGACAAGCCCTCAACATGCAACAAAGAGTCACTCCAAAGCCAATAATAGCGAACAAACGTAGAGATTATGGTCGGGTACAAAACCACCACAAAGCTATTCTTTCGGATCAATCTATAAAAGAGTTCGAACTAGAATAACACCTTAAGATACAAATCAACCAAAACCCTAATGTCACCTAGATACTCCATTGTCACCTCAAGTATCTGTGGGCATGATTATACGATATGCATCACACAATCTCAGATTCATCCAACCAACATAAAAGTACTTCAAAGAGTGCCCCAAAGTTTCTACCGGAGAGTCAAGAACGTGTGCCAACCCCTATGCATAGGTTCCCAAGTGTCACGAAACCCGCAAGTTGATCACCAAAACATACATCAAGTGGATCAATAGAATAACCCATTGTCACCACGGTTATCCCACGCAAGACATACATCAAGTGTTCATAAAAGACTCAATCCAATAAGATAACTTCAAAAGGGAAACTCAATTCATCACAAGAGAGTAGAGGGGGAGAAACATCATAAGATCCAACTACAATAGCAAAGCTCGGGATACATCAAGATCGTGCCATAGATGGAACATGAGAGAGAACACGAGAGAGAGAGAGAGAGAGAGAGAGATCAAACACATAGCTCTTGGTACATACCCTCAGCCCCGAGGGTGAACTACTCCTCCTCGTCATGGATAGCACCGGATGATGAAGATGGCCTCCGGTGATGGGATCCCCCCCGGCAGGTGCTTGGAACAGGTCCCGATTGGTTTTGGTGGCTACAGAGGCTTGCGGCGGCGGAACTCCCGATCTATCTTCTGTTCTGGAAGTTTTAGGGTATATTGGTATATATAGGAGCAGGGGGTACGTCGGTGGAGCTATGAGGGCCCCACGAGGGTGGAGGGCGCGCCCAGGGGGGTGGGCGCGCCCCCCTACCTCGTGCCTTCCTCGTTTCTTCCTTGACGTGGACTCCAAGTCTCCCGGGTTGCTTTCCTTCCAAAAATAACTTCTCCACTTGATTCCATTCCGTTTTGACTCCGTTTGATATTCCTTTTCCTCGAAACACTGAAATAGGCATAAAACAGCAAATCTGGGCTGGACCTCCGGTTAATAGGTTAGTCCCAAAAATAATATAAAAGTGGATAATAAAGCCCAGTATTGCCTAAAACAGTAGATAAAGTAGCATGGAGCAATCAAAAATTATAGATACGTTGGAGACGTATCAGTGGCCTTCAGGATACAAAGGTTCCTGAGTCATTCTACCATTTCTAGTAGCCACTCTAACAGCATAATCATTTTTCTTACTATTCATTTCATCAAGCACTTCTTTTTGAGCTTTAAGTATTTGTTCTACTTGAGTGGTAACCATAGAAGCATGTTTGCTAACAAGTTTAAGTTCACCTCTAATATTAGCCATATAATCACCCAAGCGTTTAATCATAAAGGTATTCTGTTTTAATTATCTACCAAAATTGGCATTAGAGTCATCTTGCTTAAACATAAAGTCATCAAACTCATCCAAGCACTGACTAGCAATTTTAGTAGGAGGGACTTCAGCTTTATCATATCTATAGAGAGAATTTACCTTTACTACCTGTGTCGGGATATCGGGATCAGGAGGTTCTTCAGTGAATAAAGAATTGAGATCATATACTTCTTCAACAGGCGGTAAATTAAGACCGTGTATTTCTTCAATAGGAGGTAAATTCTTGACATCTTCAGCTTTAATACCTTTTTCTTTCATAGATTTCTGTGCCTCTTGCATATCTTCGGGACTGAGAAATAGAACACCTCTCTTATTCGGAGTTGGTTTAGGAATAGGCTCAGTAATTGGCTCAGTAGCTGGCTCGGGAGTTGGCTTAGGAGGTGCCCAATTATTTTCATTTGTCAACATATTATTCAATAGAATTTCAGCTTCATCCGGTGTTCTTTCCCTGAAAAGAGAACCAGCACAACTATCCAGGTAATCTCTGGAAGCATCAGTTAGTCCATTATAAAAGATATCAAGTATTTGGGTTTCTTAAGAGGATGATCAGCAAAGCATTAAGTAACTTGAGAAGCCTCCCCCAAGCTTGTGGGAGACTCTCTTCTTTAATTTGCACGAAGTTGTATATTTCCCTCAAAGCAGCTTGTTTCTTATGTGCAGGGAAATATTTAACAGAAAAGTAATAAATCATATCCTGGGGACTACGCACACAACCAGGATCAAGAGAACTAAACCATTTCTTAGCATCACCCTTTAATGAGAACAGAAATATTTTGAGTATATAAAGATAGCGCGATCTCTCATCATTAGTAAACAGGGTGGCTATATCATTTAACTTAGTAAGATGTGCCACAACAGTTTCAGATTCATAGCCATAGAAAGGATCAGATTCAACCAAAGTAATTATATCTGGATCAACAGAAAATTCATAATAATCCTTATCGGGAACACAAATAGGTGAAGTAGCAAAAGCAGGGTCGGGTTTCATTCTATCTCTAAGATATTCTTTACTCCATTTAACTAGCAGCCTCTTAAGTTCGTATCCATCCTGGCAGGCAAAAATAGCTGCAGAAGATTCCGCATCAAAAGGATAACCCTCAGGAATAGCAGGCATATTCTCATCATCACTCTCATCATCGTATTCAGATTCAATAATTTCTCTTCCTCTAGACCTAGAAATTTGTTCATCAAGAAATTCACCAAGGGGCACAGTAGTATCAAGCATAGAAGTAGTTTCATCATAAGTATCATGCATAGTAGAAGTGGCATCATCAATAACATGCGACATGTCGGAACGAATAGCAGAAGCAGGTTTAGGTGTCGCTAGCTTACTCATAACAGAAGGTGAATCAAGTGCAGAGCTAGATGGTAGTTCCTTACCTCCCCTCGTAGTTGAGGGATAAATTGTTGTCTTAGCGTGTTTCAAGTTCTTCATAGTGTCCAGCAGATATAAATCCCAAGTGACTCAAAGAATAGAGCTATGCTCCCTGGCAACGGCGCAAGAAAAAGGTCTTGATAACCCACAAGTATAGGGGATCGCAACAGTTTTCGAGGGTAGAGTATTCAACCCAAATTTATTGATTCGACACAAGGGGAGCCAAAGAATATTCTCAAGTATTAGCAGCTGAGTTGTCAATTCAACCACACCTGGAAACTTAGTATCTGCAGCAAAGTGTTTAGTAGCAAAGTAATATGATAGTGGTGGTAACGGTAATAAAAGTAAAGACAAAGAAAAGTAATGTTTTTGGTATTTTGTAGTGATTGTAACAAAGAGTAACGGAAAAGTAAATAAGCGAGAACCAAGATATGGTAAACTCAGAGGCACCGGATTAGTGATGGATAATTATGCCGGATGCGGTTCGTCATGTAAATGATCATAACATAGGGTGACACAGAACTAGCTCCAATTCATCAATGTAATGTAGGCATGTATTCCGAATATAGTCATACGTGCTTATGGAAAAGAACTTGCATGACATCTTTTGTCCTACCCTCCCATGGCAGCGGGGTCCTAGCGGAAACTAAGGGATATTAAGGCCTCCTTTTAATAGAGAACCGGAACAAAGCATTAGCACATAGTGAATACATGAACTCCTCAAACTATGGTCATCACCGGGAGTGGTCCCGATTATTGTCACTTCGGGGTTGCCGGATCATAACACATAGTAGGTGACTATAGACTAGCAAGATAGGATCAAGAACACACATATATTCATGAAAACATAATAGGTTCAGATCTGAAATCATGGCACTCGGGCCCTAGTGACAAGCATTAAGCATAGCAAAGTCATAGCAACATCAATCTCAGAACATAGGGGATACTAGGGATCAAACCCTAACAAAACTAACTCGATTACATGATAAATCTCATCCAACCCATCACCATCCAGCAAGCCTACGATGGAATTACTCACGCACGGCGGTGAGCATCATGAAATGGGTGATGGAGGATGGTTGATGATGATGACGGCGATGAATCCCCCTCTCCGGAGCCCCGAACGGACTCCAGATCAGCCCTCCCAAGAGAGATTAGTGCTTGGTGGCGGCTCCGTATCGTAAAACGCAATGATTTCTTCTCTCTGGTTTTTTTGTCCCCGAAAGCCAATATATGGAGTTGGAGTTGGCGTTGGAGGGTCTCCAGGGGGCCCACGAGGTAAGGGGCACGCCCAGGAGGGGGGTGCGCGCCCCCCACCCTCGTGGACAGGGTGTGGGCCCCCCTGGTCTTCATATTTGGCGAGGATTTTTTATTATTTATAATAAGATATTCCGTGGAGTTTCAGGTCATTCCGAGAACTTTTCTTTTCTGCACATAAAACAACATCATGGCAATTCTGCTGAAAACAGCGTCAGTCCGGGTTAGTTCAATTCAAATCATATAAGTTAGAGTCCAAAACAAGGGAAAAAGTGTTTGGAAAGGTAGATACGACAGAGACGTATCACCATGGTGAAGGACAAGACGGCGGCGCTAGAGCGCGCAAAGAAGGCGAAGGGGACGGCGAAGGGCAAAAAACAGAACCGCGGGTCGTCATCGCGCGCGGGGCTGCCACCGGGCTGGATCCAGGGCGATTGGATCCGGTCTTCGATTTGGCAGGAAGATCTGGACGAGCTGGCGGAGTCCGGACTGATCGCCAAGGGAGCGGCAAGGTTGTCGGAGGGGGAGATGGAGCCTCAGCCTCAACCGGGTGAGTGTGTACTGCTCGCCACCCACGTCGACCGGGGTTTTTCGCTTCCTCTGCACACCTTCTTCCGGGGATTCTTGAATTTCTTCAGTGCTCAACTCCACCATTTTTCTCCCAACACCATCACGTACCTGGCCGCATTCGTGTCAATGTGTGAAAACTTCTTGGGGTGTCGACCGCACTGGGGTCTTTTCAAACATATCTTCACCATCCGCTCCCAGTCGGTCAAAAAAGCAAAGTTGAGTGACTCAAAGACCAATGTCATCCAGATGTGTGGGGGTTTAGGTATCTAGAAAGAGAATGAAAAGTCATTCCCTATGCCTCAGTCATAGGTTCTATAAAGTATGCTATGCTGTGAACCAGACATATTGTATACCTTACTCTGAGTTTGGCAAAGGAATACAATTTTTATCTAATAGTAGATCACTGGACATTGGTCAAGAATATCCTTAGTGAGAACTAAGGAAATATTTCTCGATTATGGAGGTGATAAAAGAGCCCGTCGTAAAGAGTTGCATCGGTGCAAGCTTTTACACCGATCCAGATGACTCTAAGTCTCAATCTGGATACATATTGAAAGTGGGAGCAATTAGCTAGAGTAGCTCCGTACAGAGCATTGTAGACATAGAATATTTGCAAAATACATACGGTTCTGAATGTGACAGACCCGTTGACTAAGCTTCTCTCACGAGCAAAACATGATCACACCTCAGTACTCTTTGGGTGTTAATCACATAGCTATGTGAACTAGAGTATTGACTCTAGTAAACCCTTTGGGTGTTTGTCACATGACGATGTGAACTATGGGTGTTAATCATATACAGATATGAATATTGGTGTTAAATCACATGGTGATGTGAACTAGATTATTGACTCTAGTGCAAGTGGGAGACTGAAGGAAATATGCCCTAGAGGCAATAATAAAGTTATTATTTATTTCCTTATTTCATGATAAATATTTATTATTCATGCTAGAATTGTATTAACCGGAAACATGATACATGTGTGAATACATAGACAAACATGACGTCACTAGTATGCCTCTACTTGACTAGCTCATTAATCAAAGATGGTTATGTTTCCTAACCATAGACATGTGTTGTCATTTGATTAACAGGATCACATCATTAGGAGAATGATGTGATTGACATGACCCATTCCGTTAGCCTAGCACTTGATCGTTTAGTATGTTGCTATTGCTTTCTTCATGACTTATACATGTTCTTGTAACTATGAGATTATGCAACTCCCGTTTACTTGAGGAACACTTTGGGTGCTACCAAACGTCACAACGTAACTGGGTGATTATAAAGGAGTACTACATGTGTCTCCAAAGGTACAAGTTGGGTTGGCGTATTTCGAGATTAGGTTTTGTCACTCCGATTGTCGGAGAGGTATCTCTGGGCCCTCTCGGTAATGCACATCACTATAAGCCTTGCAAGCAATGTAGCTAATGAGTTAGTTACGGAATGATGCATTACGTAACGAGTAAAGAGACTTGCCGGTAACGAGATTGAACTAGGTATTGGATACCGACGATCAAATCTCGGGCAAGTAACATACCGATGACAAAGGGAACAACGTATGTTTTTATGCGGTTTGACCGATAAAGATCTTAGTAGAATATGTAGGAGCCAATATGGGCATCCAGGTTCCGCTATTGGTTATTGACCGAGAATAGTTTTAGGTCATGTCTACATAGTTCTCAAACCCGTAGGGTCCGCACGCTTAATGTTACAATGACAGTTTTATGAGTTTATAAGTTTTGATGTACCGAAGTTTGTTCGGAGTCCCAGATGTGATCACGGACATGACGAGGAGTCTCAAAATGGTCGAGACATAAAGATTGATATATTGGAAGCCTATGTTTGGACATCGGAATGGTTCCGGGTGAAATCGGGATTTTTAGGAACACGTGGGCTTACTGGAACCCTCCCGGGGTTAATGGGCCTTAGTGGGCCATGAGGGAGAAGAGGAGGGCGGCGGGGCAGGCCGCGCCCCTCCCCTAGTCCGAATAGGACAAGGAAGGCGGCGCCCCTTTCCTCTTTCCTCCCCTTTCCTTCTCCACCAAGGCAAGAGGGGGGAGTCCTACTCCCGGTGGGAGTAGGACTCCTCCAGGCGCACCCATAGGGGGCCGGCCGCACCTGCCCCCTCCCTCCTTTATATACGGGGGCAGGGGCACCCTAGAACACACAAGTTGATCTTTAAGATCGTTCCTTAGCCGTGTGCGGACCCCCCCTCCACCATATTCCACCTCGGTCATATCGTCGCGGAGTTTAGGCGAAGCCTTGCGCCGGTAGAACATCATCATCATCACCACACCGTCGTGCTGACGGAACTCATCCCCGACACTTTGCTGGATCGGAGTCCGGGGATCGTCATCGAGTTGAACGTGTGCTGAACTCGGAGGTGCCGTACGTTCGGTACTTGGATCGGTTAGATCGTGAAGACGTACGACTACATCAACCGCGTTGTCATAACGCTTCGCCACGGTCTCACGAGGGTACGTGGACAATACTCTCCCCTCTCGTTGCTATGCATCACCATGATCTTGCGTGTGCGTAGGAAATTTTTTGCAATTACTACGTCCCCCAACAGTGGCATCTGAGCCTGGTTTTATGCGTAGATGTCATATGCACGAGTAGAACACAAGTGAGTTGTGGGCGATACAAGTCATACTGCTTACCAGCGTGTCATACTTTGGCTCAGCGGTATTGTGAGATGAAGCGGCCCGGACCGACATTACGCGTACGCTTACGCGAGACTGGTTTCACCGTTACGAGCACTCGTGCTTAAAGGTGACTAGCGGGTGTCTGTCTCTCTCACTTTAGCTGAATCGAGTGTGGCTACGCCCGGTCCTTGCGAAGGTTAAAACAGCACTAACTTGACAAACTATCGTTGTGGTTTTGATGCGTAGGTAAGAACGGTTCTTGCTCAGCCCGTAGCAGCCACGTAAAATTTGCAACAACAAAGTAGAGGACGTCTAACTTGTTTTTGCAGGGCATGTTGTGATGTGATATGGTCAAGACGTGATGCTATATTTTATTGTATGAGATGATCATGTTTTGTAACCGAAGTTATCGGCAACTGGCAGGAGCCATATGGTTGTCGCTTTATTGTATGAAATGCAAACTCCCTGTAATTGCTTTACTTTATCACTAAGCGGTAGCGATAGTCGTAGAAGCAATAGATGGCGTAACGACAACTATGCTACGATGGAGATCAAGGTGTCGCGCCGGTGACGATGGTGATCACGACGGTGCTTTGAAGATGGAGATCACAAGCACAAGATGATGATGGCCATATCATATCACTTATATTGATTGCATGTGATGTTTATCCTTTATGCATCTTATCTTGCTTTGATTGACAGTAGCATTTTAAGATGATCTCTCACTAAAATTATCAAGAAGTGTTCTCCCTGAGTATGCACCGTTGTGAAAGTTCTTCGTCTTTGAGACACCACGTGATGATCGGGTGTGATAGGCTCTACGTTCAAATACAACGGTGCAAAACAGTTGCACACGCGAATACTCGAGTTAAACTTGACGAGCCTAGCATATAACAGATATGGCCTCGTAACACGGAGACCGAAGGTCGGCGTGAATCATATAGTAGATATGATCAACATATTGATGTTCACCGTTGAAACTACTCCATCTCACGTGACGATCGGACATGGTGTAGTCGATATGGATCACGTAATCACTTAGAGGATTAGAGGGATGTCTATCTAAGTGGGAGTTCTTAAGTAATATGATTAATTGAACTTAAATTTATCATGAACTTAGTACCTGATAGTATTTTGCTTGTCTATGTTTGTTGTAGATAGATGGCTTGTGTTGTTGTTCCGTTGAATTTTAATGCGTTCCTTGAGAAAGCAAAGTTGAAAGATGATGGTAGCAATTACACGGACTGGGTCCGTAACTCGAGGATTATCCTCATTGCTGCACGTAAGAATTACGTCCTGGAAGCACCGCTGGGTGCCAGGCCTGCTGCTGATGCAACTGACGACGTTAAGAACGTTTGGCAGAGCAAAGCTGATGACTACTCGATAGTTTAGTGTGCCACGCTTTACGGCTTAGAACCGGGTCTTCAACGACGTTTTGAACATCATGGAGCATATGAGATGTTCCAGGAGTTGAAGTTAATATTTCAAGCAAATGCCCGGATTGAGAGATATGGAGTCTCCAATAAGTTCTATAGCTGCAAGATGGAGGAGAATAGTTCTGTCAGTGAACACATACTCAAAATGTCTGGGTATAATAATCACTTGATTCAACCGGGAGTTAATCTTCACGATGATAGTGTCATTGATGTAATTCTTCAATCATCGCCACCAAGCTACAAGAGCTTCGTGATGAACTATAATATGCAAGGGATGGACAAGACTATTCTCGAGCTCTTCGCAATGCTAAAAGCAGCGGAGGTAGAAATCAAGAAGGAGCATCAAGTGTTGATGGTCAACAAGACCACCAGTTTCAAGAAAAAGGGCAAAGGGAAGAAGAAGGAACTTCAAGAAGAACAGCAAACAAGTTGCTGCTCAAGAGAAGAAACCCAAGTCTGGACCTAAGCTGGCTGAAGTGCTTCTACTACAAGCGATCGACATCGGAAGCGGAACTGCCCCAAGTATTTGGCGGATAAGAAGGATGGCAAAGTGAACAAAGGTATATGTGATATACATGTTATTGATGTGTACCTTACTAATGCTCGCAGAGTACCGGGTATTTGATATTGGTTACTGCTAATATTTGCAACTCGAAATAGGGACTAGGGATTAAGCGAAGATTGGCTAAGGAGGAGGTGACGATGCGCGTGGGAAATGGTTCCAAAGTCGATGTGATCGTGGTCGGCACGCTACCTCTACATCTACCATCGGGATTAGTTTTAGACCTAAATAATTGTTATTTGGTGCCAGCGTTTAGCATGAACATTATATCTGGATCTTGTTTGATGCGAGACGGTTATTCATTTAAATCAGAGAATAATGGTTGTTCTATTTATATGAGTAATATCTTTTATGGTCATGCACCCTTGAAGAGTGGTCTATTTTTATTGAATCTCGATAGTAGTGATACACATATTCATAGTGTTGAAACCAAAAGATGCAGAGTCGATAATGATAGTGCAACTTATTTGTGGCACTGCCATTTAGGCCATATCGGTGTAAAGCGCATGAAGAAACTCCATACTGATGGGCTTTTGGAATCACTTGATTATGAATCACTTGGTACTTGCGAACCGTGCCTCATGGGCAAGATGACTAAAACGCCGTTCTCGGAACTATGGAGCGAGCAAGCGATTTGTTGGAAATCATACATACTGATGTTTGTGGTCCAATGAATGTTGAGGCTCGCGGCGGGTATCGTTATTTTCTCACCTTCACAGATGATTTAAGCAGATATGGGTATATCTACTTTATGAAACACAAGTCTAAAACATTTGAAAAGTTCAAAGAATTTCAGAGTGAAGTGGAAAATCATCATAACAAAAAAATAAAATTTCTACGATCTGATCGTGGAGGAGAATATTTGAGTTATGAGTTTGGTTTACATTTGAAACAATGCGGAATAGTTTCGCAACTCACGCCACCCGGAACACTACAACGAAATGGTGTGTCCGAACGTCGTAATCATACTTTACTAGATATGGTGCGATCTATGATGTCTCTTACTGATTTACCGCTATCGTTTTGGGGATATGCTTTAGAGACGGCCGCATTCACGTTAAATAGGGCACCATCAAAATCCGTTGAGACGACACCTCATGAACTGTGGTTTGGCAAGAAACTAAAGTTGTCGTTTCTTAAAGTTTGGGGCTGCAATGCTTATGTGAAGAAACTTCAACCAGATAAGCTCGAACCCAAATCAGAGAAATGTATCTTCATAGGATACCCGAAAGAGACTGTTGGGTACACCTTCTATCACAGATCTGAGGGCAAGATTTTTGTTGCTAAATTCGGATCCTTTCTAGAGAAGGACTTTCTCTCGTAAGAAGTGAGTGGGAGGAAAGTAGAACTTGATGAGGTAATTGTACCTGCTCCCTTATTGGAAAGTAGTTCATCACAAGAACCGGTTCCTGTGACAACTACACCAATTAGTGAGGAAGCTAATGATATTGATCATGAAACTTCAGATCAAGTTTCATCGAACCTCGTGGGTCTACCGAGTAAGATCCGCATGAGTGGTACGGTAATCCTATTCGGAAGTCATGTTACTTGACCATGATGAACCTATGAACTATGAGGAAGCGATGATGAGCCCGATTCGCAAAATGGCTAGAGGCCATGAAATCTGAGATGGGATCCATATATGAGAACAAAGTATGGACTTTGGTTGACTTGCCGATGATCGGCAAGCCATTGAGAATAAATGGATCTTTAAGAAGAAGACGACGCCGATGGTAATGTAGCTGTCTATAAAGCTCGACTTGTTGCGAAAGGTTTTCGACAAGTTCAACGGGTTGACTATGATGAGACTTTCTCACAGAAGCGATGCTTAAGTCTGTCCGAATCATGTTAGCAATTGCTGCATTTTATGATTATGAAATTTGGCAAATGGATGTCAAAACTGCATTCTTGAATGGATTTACGGAAGAAGAGTTGTATATGATGCAACCAGAAGGTTTTGTTGATCCAAAAGGAGCTAACAAAGTGCAAGCTCCAGCGATCCATTTATGGTGGTGCAAGCATCTCGGAGTTGGAATAAACGCTTTGATAGTGTGATCAAAGCATATGATTTTATCTGAGACTTTTGGAGAAGCCTGTATTTACAAGAAAGTGAGTGGGAGCTCAGAGCATTTCGATATTATATGTAGATGACATATTATTAATTGGAAATGATATACAATTTCTGGATAGCATAAAGGGATACTTGAATAAAAGTTTTTCTATGAAAGACCTCGGTGAAGCTGCTTACATATTGGGCATCAAGATTTATAGAGATAGATCAAGACGCTTGATAGGACTTTCACAAAGCACATACCTTGATAAAGTTTTGAAAAAGTTCAAAATGGATCAGGCAAAGAAAGGGTTCTTGCCCGTACTACAAGGTGTGAAGTTAAGTAAGACTCAAGACCCGACCATGGCAGAAAATAGAAAGAGAATGAAAAGTCATTCCCTATGCCTCAGTCATAGGTTCTATAAAGTATGCTATGTTGTGAACTAGACTTGTATACCTTACTCTGAGTTTGGCAAAGGAATACAATTTTTATCTATTAGTAGATCACTGGACATTGGTCAAGAATATCCTTAGTGAGGACTAAGGAAATATTTCTCGATTATGGAGGTGATAAAAGATCCCGTCGTAAAGAGTTACATCGGTGAAAGCTTTTACACCGATCCAGATGACTCTAAGTCTCAATCTGGATACATATTGAAAGTGGGAGCAATTAGCTAGAGTATCTCCGTACAGAGCATTGTAGACATAGAATATTTGCAAAATACATACGGTTCTGAATGTGACAAACCCGTTGACTAAGCTTCTCTCACGAGCAAAACATGATGACACCTCAGTACTCTTTGGGTGTTAATCACATAGCTATGTGAACTAGATTATTGACTCTAGTAAACCCTTTGGGTGTTGGTCACATGACGATGTGAACTATGGGTGTTAATCATATACATATATGAATATTGGTGTTAAATCACATGGCGATGTGAACTAGATTATTGACTCTAGTGCAAGTGGGAGACTGAAGGAAGTATGCCCTAGAGGCAATAATAAAGTTATTATTTATTTCCTTATTTCATGATAAATGTTTATTATTCATGCTAGAATTGTATTAACCGGAAACATGATACATGTGTGAATACATAGACAAACATAACGTCACTAGTATGCCTCTACTTGACTAGCTCATTAATCAAAGATGGTTATGTTTCCTAACCATAGACATGTGTTGTCATTTGATTAACGGGATCACATCATTAGGAGAATGATGTGATTGACATGACCCATTCCGTTAGCCTAGCACTTGATCATTTAGTATGTTGCTATTGCTTTCTTCATGACTTATACATGTTCCTGTAACTATGAGATTATGCAACTCCCGTTTACTGGAGGAACACTTTGGGTGCTACCAAATGTCACAACGTAACTGGGTGATTATAAAGGAGTATTACAGGTGTCTCCAAAGGTACATGTTGGGTTGGCGTATTTCGAGATTAGGTTTTGTCACTCAGATTGTCGGAGAGGTATCTCTGGGCCCTCTCGGTAATGCAAATCACTAGAAGCCTTGCAAGCAATGTAGCTAATGAGTTAGTTACGGGATGATGCATTACGTAACGAGTAAAGAGACTTGCCGGTAACGAGATTGAACTAGGTATTGGATACCGACGATCAAATCTCGGGCAAGTAACATACCGATGATAAAGGGAACAACGTATGTTGTTATGCGGTTTGACCGATAAAGATCTTCGTAGAATATGTAGGAGCCAATATGGGCATCCAGGTTCCGCTATTGGTTATTGACTGAGAATAGTTTTAGGTCATGTCTACATAGTTCTCGAACCCGTAGGGTCCGCACGCTTAATGTTACGATGACAGTTTTATGAGTTTATAAGTTTTGATGTACCAAAGTTTGTTCGGAGTCCCGGATGTGATCACGGACATGACGAGGAGTCTCGAAATGGTCGAGACATAAAGATTGATATATTGGAAGCCTATGTTTGGACATCGGAATGGTTTCGGGTGAAATCGGGATTTTACCGGAACACCGGGGGGTTACCGGAACCCTCCGAGGGGTTAATGGGCCTTAGTGGGCCATGAGAGAGAAGAGGAGGGCCGGCCAGGGCAGGCCGCGCGCCCCCTCCCCCCTAGTCCGAATAGGAAAAGGAAGGGGGCGGTGCCCCCCTTTCCTCTTTCCCCTCCCCCCTTTCCTTCTTCACCAAGGCAAGAGGGGGGAGTCCTACTCCAGGTGGGAGTAGGACTCCTCCAGGCGCACCCCTAGGGGTCCGGCCGCACCTCCCCCTCCCTCCTTTATATACGGGGGCAGGAGGCACCCTAGAACACACAAGTTGATCTTCAAGATCGTTCCTTAGCCATGTGCGGTGCCCCCCTCCACCATATTCCACCTCGGTCATATCGTCGCGGAGTTTAGGCGAAGCCCTGCGCCGGTAGAACATCATCATCATCACCACGCCGTCGTGCTGACAGAACTCATCCCCGACACTTTGTTGGATCAGAGTCCGGGGATCGGCATCAAGCTGAACATGTGCTGAACTCGGAGGTGTCATACGTTCGGTACTTGGATCGGTCAGATCGTGAAGACGTACGACTACATCAACCGTGTTGTCATAACGCTTCCGCTTACGCTCTACGAGGGTACATGGACAATACTCTTCCCTCTCGTTGCTATGCAGCACCATGATCTTGCGTGTGCGTAGGAAATGTTTTGCAATTACTACGTTCCCCAACATAAACGAATGCGAAAAGCCTGGGTATTTTTACACTTACCCCCCTAGCTGCGCAAATGAGACGCCTATAAAAGGAGACGAGGATCTAGATCCGAATCACACCATCCTCCCTCCGCGAGTACTCACCGGAGCGCCCTTGACAAGAATCCATTCCATCATGGACAGTCGACGCGGCTCCTCCTCTCGCGCTCCCAGCCCTCAGCCAGGAGATTGGGGGAGATGCTCAGTCCCGCATAGTGAGTTAGTGACGCTCCAAGCCGAGGGATATCTTCCCCCAGCTTTTATGGTTCCGGTTCGAGCCGGACTCACCACCTACAAGGGCGGAAAGCAGGCGGAGAGCGTCCCCAATCCCTCCAAAGGAGAGCGGTTATGCTTTATCTCTTATCTAATAAGAGGACTCGGGTTTCAAATACATCCGTTTCTCTGGGGGCTCCTGGAGTTCTACGGCCTCCAGCTGCACCACCTTACGCCTGCCTGCATTCTGCACATCGCGGGCTTCGTGGCCCTTTGCGAGCTGTTCCTGGGCGTCGAGGCTCATTTTGCGCTATGGAAGAGATTGTTCTGCCTAGTACCCCGTTGTCATGAGGGGTCGATATATCAAGTGGGCGGAGCCGAACTATGGCGCATCGCCGGGATCGGATATCTATCCGGAACCCCGAAGAAGGCGTCCGAAGAGTGGCCTTCGGAATGGTTTTATATAGAAGATGCCCCGCTACCGGATCCAGTTCGGATCAGCCTCCCGGAGTTCAGTAATGCTCCTCTGAAGAAACGCCTAAGCTGGCGTCCGCGGAGTCCTCAACGGGAGAATGTGATACGTCTCCATCGTATCTACTTTTCCAAACACTTTTGCCCTTGTTTTGGACTCTAACTTGTATGATTTGAATGGAACTAACCCGGACTGACGCTATTTTCAGCAGAATTGCCATGGTGTTGTTTTATGTGCAGAAAACAAAAGTTCTCGGAATGACCTGAAACTCCACGGAATATCTTAGAATAAATAATAAAAAATCCTCGCCAAAGATGAAGGCCAGGGGGCCCACACCCTGTTCACGAGGGTGGGGGCGCGCCCCTCCCCATGGGCGCGCCCCCTACCTCGTGGTCCCCCTAGTGGCCATCCGACGCCAACTCCAACTCCATATATTGGCTTTGGGAGAAAAAATCGAGAGAAAGTTTCATCGCGTTTTTACGACGGAGCCGCCGCCAAGCCCTAATCTCTCTCGGGAGGGCTGATATGGAGTCCGTTCGGGGCTCCGGAGAGGGGGATTCATCACCGTCGTCATCATCAACCATCCTCCATCACCAATTTCATGATGCTCACCGCCGTGCGTGAGTAATTGCATCGTAGGCTTGCTGGACGGTGATGGGTTGGATGAGATTTATCATGTAATCGAGTTAGTTTTGTTAGGGTTTGATCCTAGTATCCAATTATGTTCTGAGATTGATGTTGCTATGACTTTGCTATGCTTAATGCTTGTCACTAGGGCCCGAGTGCCATGATTTCAGATCTGAACCTATTATGTTTTCATGAATATATGTGTGTTCTAGATCCTATCTTGTAAGTCTATAGTCACCTACTATGTGTTATGATCCGGCAACCCCGAAGTGACAATAATCGGGACCACTCCCGGTGATGACCGTAGTTTGAGGAGTTCATGTATTCACTATGTGCTAATGCTTTATTCCGGTTCTCTATTAAAAGGAGGCCTTAATATCCCTTAGTTTCAATAGGACCCGCTGCCACGGGAGGGTAGGACAAAAGATGCCATGCAAGTTCTTTTCCATAAGCACGTATGACTATATTCGAATACATGCCTACATTACATTGATGAACTAGAGCTAGTTCTGTGTCACCCTATGTTATGATGTTACATGATGAACCACATCCGGCATAATTATCCATCGCTAATCCGGTGCCTACGAGTTTTCCATATACTGGTTCTCGCTTATTTACTTTTCCGTTGCTACTGTTACAATCACTACAAAAATACCAAAAACATTACTTTTGCTGTCTTTACTTTGTTACCGTTACCACCACTATCATATTACTTTGCTACTAAACACTTTGCTGCAGATATTAAGTTTCCAGGTGTGGTTGAATTGACAACTCAGCTGCTAATACTTGAGAATATTCTTTGGCTCCCCTTGTGTCGAATCAATAAATTTGGGTTGAATACTCTACCCTTGAAAACTGTTGCGATCCCCTATACTTGTGGGTTATTAGAATGACAGGGACGTCATGTACCTGATGGGCCGAATAAGATTATTGGCTCATTCCGTATTGACCATGATTGGGGTCATGGCCACATGCATCATGCGGGGGGTGCAGCCGCTCTAGTATAGGGGCCACCCCATGGGGGATTTCAACGGGGAGGATGATGCCACCCGTCACGGCGGCAAGGGGCCGGGATCGGTCACCGACCTGGTAAAGATCCTGTCAGGCCTGTTTAAAGGGGAGAAGGAGGACTTCCTCCGTGCCAGTCCATTGAATGGATTTTCCATGAACAACCCTCGAAGCTGGGTAAGCGGACACTCGTCTATCCGATCCATATTCCCAAAGTTAAGTGTCTCATTTTGTGATTTCGACGCAGGAACTGTGCCGGGCCGTAGAGGATATACACACCCTGGCTCCACAACCCGAGGATCCAGAACGGTCCCTCAATCCGGCCTCCAAAGAGGATCTGGACATAAAGGTGGAGCTGATCGATGGGGTGTTCCACCAACTTAGCATCGACAATGCTTTGGTCGCCATTACGGCCGACTACCCCGGAATATTTCCGGCTTCCCAGGTAACCGTGACTGAAGTCCTGATACCATGACCCATCCGTGCTTATTTCTGATCACCGCACACAAACAGTGTTCTGCAGGAGGTGCCTTCGAGGCGGAAGCGAACAGGCGGCGGCCAACAAGGCAGCTCGCCCAAAGACGCTGAAAAAGAAGTGCGGCGCGGATCAAGACGTCACCGCAACTGTATGGCGTGCCACCACGTTTCCAGGAAAGATTCCTGGAAGGCATACTCACGCTCGTGGTTTTTTCAGGAGAAAGAGCGCTCGCCGGACTTTGTCCGTAGAGGTTGTCAATCAAGCCTCCTCCAGCCAGGCTCCAACGCCTGGTCCGGAGGGGGAGGCGAACACAAGGCGCGCGTCGGGTGCTCCTCCAACGGAGGATGCCGACAGGTTGTCTGCCACCAGATCTGAGGTGGAGAGCGCCATGAATCACAGGCACCGCCGGACAGTTCTTCGTGACGCATGTTTCTCCCCGGAGGCATTAAATGCCTTTAATTCGGGAGATGCGCACCTCCGTGCCGCTCAAGATGGTCTAGCCAGAGCCACAGAGCAGTATGTGAAAGACATACGGGTGAGGAATTTTGACGATTATATATGCCAGAGAGTCCCGAGACTTAAAATAGTTAGAATAACTGATTTAAGGATCATTTGTTATGCAGGATCTTACGGAGAAGAATACCCACCTGTCCCAGGAGCTTCAAGAGTGCGAGGCCCGACTTGAGGCCGCACTAGACGCCATAGGGGGAGCCACACAGACCCCCTCCAGTAATATATACTTTCAAAAGATAAGTAGTTTGTGAAGTGCGGCGTGTGTATAGGTTTGACAATAATATTGCAGATGGCGCCGGACTAGATCCGAACAGGCAGCAGCTACTACGCCAGCTAAAGGCCGGCGAGAAGGTGCTTACAAGGGTGCGGCAGGAGAAAAATAACCTCCAAGATGCCAACACCCAGCTGGGCGAGGAACTAAAAGATGTTCGGGCCCAGCTGTCTGACTCCGTGAAGGAGAATCGGCGGCTTCATCGCGGAATTTATAGTAAGTGCTTGAACGAACTTTTGAAAAGAAGAGTTCGGCGAGGAAGTCGATTAACAGGAATATGTCTGTAGGTATGCTCATAGGTCGTCCTGCAGATGAAATGCCATGTTCAATGGGTGACCTGCTTCCCGAGCTGCTGCAACTGCACGAACAAGTTCGACACGTGATGAGCGGCGTCGCCCAGGCCTTGTGGCCGTCCGTCTCCCTACCGAAGGTCTTGGAGAGCTTGCAGAGAAGCTTCAGGGAGCACGGCGGCGCTTCCGTCTATGGAAGATATCGGCATGCCGTCAAGGCGCCAGGGAGGCCTGGGCCATGGTGAAGACACGGTACACGAAGGCTGACCCAAACCACATGGCCGAGGTCGGACCTGTGGGGCCCGATGGAAAGGAGATCCCTGTGAGCTTAATGTACGGCCAAGTAGAGTTGGCCGCAAAGTATTCCCAGTGGGACTATAAACTAGACAACCTATTAGATGGTATTGAAGAGGAATACAATCAGTCAATTTGACTATGTAATTTAAAATGACATGTAAAATGCCTTCTAGCCGGATTGTAGATCGTTTGTCGTTGCGGACCTTTTCGCTTCAACCTCGGGACCCGACAGTCCGGAGTGTGTCGAATATGTTGGGGAACGTAGTAATTTCAAAAAATTTCCTACGCACACGCAAGATCATGGTGATGTATAGCAACGAGAGGGGAGAGTGTTGTCTACGCACCCTCGTGAGACCCAAGCGAAGCGATCACAACGTAGAGGAAGTAGTCGTACGTTCTCCTCGCGATCCGACCGATCCCGACGCCGTTATTCCGGCGCCCCCGAGTTCTTGACACACGTACAGCTCGATGGCGTCCCTCGTACTCCGATCCAGCCGAGTGTCGAGGAGAGTTCGTCAAGACGACGGCGTGGTGACGATCTTGATGTTTCACGGTGCAGGGCTTCGCCTAAGCTTGCGACGGTATGACCGAGGTGGAATATGGTGGAGGGGCACCGACACGGCTAAGGAACGATCCGTAGATCAAACTTGTGTGTTCTAGGGTGCCCCCTGCCCCGTATATAAAGGAGGGAGGGGGGAGGCCGGCCGCCTAGCTAGGCGCGGGAGGAGTCCTACTCCCAGGGAGTAGGACTCCCCCTTCCTAGTTGGAATAGGATTGGGGGAGGGGAAGAGGAGAGGGCGCCCCCTCCTGTCCTATTCGGACTGGGGGAGAGGGCTGCCACCTCCTGCCGGCCCTCCTCTTCTCCCTCGAGGCCCATCGAGGCCCATTTACCTCCCGGGGTTCAGTAACCTCCGGTACTCGATAAATTCTGTTTTCGCCGGAACCATTCGAACTCCAAACATAGGCTTCCAATATATCAATCTTTATGTCTCGACCATTTCGAGACTCCTCGTCATGTCCGTGATCACATCCGGGACTCAACTTCTTGGTACATCAAAATACATAAACTCATAATAAGCGCCATCGAAACCTTAAGCGTGCGGACCCTACGGTTTGAGAACAATGTAGACATGACCTAGAACTATTCACGGTCAATAACCAACAACGGGACCTGGATGCCCATATTGGTTCCTACATATTCTACGAAGATCTTTATCGGTCGACCGCATAACAACATACGTTGTTCCCTTTGTCATCGGTATGTTACTTGCCCAAGATTCGATCGTCGGTATCCAATACCTAGTTCAATCTCGTTATCGCAAGTCTCTTTACTCGTTCCGTAATACATCATCTCACAACTAACTCATTAGTTGTAGTGCTTGCAAGGCTTCGATGATGTGCATTACCGAGAGGGCCCAGAGATACCTCTCCGACAATCGGAGTGACAAAACCTAATCTCGAAATACGCCAACCCAACATCTGCCTTTGGAGACACCTGTAGTACTCCTTTATAATCACCCAGTTACGTTGTGACGTTTGGTAGTACCCAAAGTGTTCCTTCGGTAAACGGGAGTTGCATAATCTCATAGTTATAGGAACATGTATAAGTCATGGATAAAAGCAGTAGCAACATACTAAACGATCGTGTGCTAAGCTAATGGAATGGGTCATGTCAATCAGATCATTCAACTAATGATGTGACCTTGTTAATCAAATAACAACCCTTTGTTCATGGTTAGGAAACATAACCATCTTTGATTAACAAGCTAGTCTAGTAGAGGCATACTAGTGACACTCTGTTTGTCTATGTATTCACACATGTATTATGTTTCCAGTTAATACAATTCTAGCATGAATAATAAACATTTATCATGATATAAGGAAATAAATAATAACTTTTTTATTGCCTCTAGGGCATATTTCCTTCAGTCTCCCACTTGCACTAGAGTCAATAATCTAGATCACATCACAATGTGATTAACATCGATAGTTCACATCATCATGCGATTAACACCCATAGTTCACATCGCTATGTGACCAACACCCAAAGGGTTTACTAGATTCAGTAATCTAGTTCACATCGCTATGTGATTAACACCCAAAGAGTACTAAGGTGTGATCATGTTTTGTTTGTGAGAGAGTCTTAGTCAACGGGTCTTTCACATTCAGATCCGTTATGTATTTTGCAATTTTTCTATGTCTACAATGCTCTACACGGCTACTCTAGCTAATTGCTCCCACTTTCAATATGTATCTAGATCGAGACTTAGAGTCATCGGATCGGTGTCAAAACTTGCATCGACGTAACCCTTACTTACCTAACCTTTTGTCACTTCCATAATCGAGAAACATATCCTTATTCCACTAAGGATAATTTTGACCGTTGTCGATGATCTACTCCTAGATCACTATTGTACTCCTGAAACTCAAAGCGAGGGTATACAATAGATCTGGTACACAGACATGGCATACTTTATAGAAACTATGGCCAAGGCATAGTGAATGACTTTCATTCTCTTTCTATCTTCTCATTGTGGTCGGGTTTTGAGTCTTACTCAATTTCACACCTTGTAACACAGGCAAGAACTCTTTCTTTGACTGTTTCATTTTGAACTACTTCAAAATCTTGTCAAGGTATGTACTCATTGAAAAAACTTATCAAGCATCTTGATCTATCTCTATAGATCTTGATGCTCAATATGTAAGTAGCTTTACCGAGGTCTTTCTTTGAAAAACTCCTTTCAAACACTTCTTTATGCTTTGCAGAATAATTCTACATTATTTCCGATCTACAATATGTCATTCACATATACTTATCGAAATGTTTGTAGTGCTCCCACTCACTTTTTAGTAAATACTGAGCTTCACCGTAAGTGCAGATAAAACTATATGCTTTGATCAACTCATCAAAGCGTATATTCCAACTCCGAGATGCTTGCACCAGTCCATAGATGGATCATTTGGAGCTTGCACACTTTGTTAGCTCCTTTGGATCGATAAAACCTTCTGGTTGCATCATATACAACTCTTCCTCCTAAAACCCATTCAGAATGCAGTTTTACATCCATTTGCCAAATTTCATAAATTGTGGCAATTGCTAACATGATTCGGACAGACTTAAGCATCGCTACTGCTTGAGAAAATCTCATTGTAGTCAACACCTTGAACTTGTCAAAACCTTTTTGCGACAAGTCGAGCTTTGTAGATAGTAACACTACTATCAGCGTCCGTCTTCCTCTTGAAGATCCATTTATTTTCTATGGCTTGCCGATCATCGGCAATGCCACCAAAGTCCACACTTTGTTCTCATACATGGATCTCATCTCGATTTCATGGCCTCAAGCCATTTCGCGGAATCTGGGCTCATTATCGCTTCCTCATAGTTCGTAGGTTCATCATGGTCTAGTTACATGACTTCCGAACAGGATTACCGTACCACTCAGTGCGGATCTCACTCTGGTTTACCTACGAGATTCGGTAGTAACTTGATCGAAGTTACATGATCATCATCATTAGCTTCCTCACTAATTGGTGTAGTAGTCACAGAACAGATTTACGTGATGAACTACTTTCCAATAAGGAGAAGGTACAATTACCTCATCAAGTTCTACTTTCCTCCCACTCACTTCTTTCGAGAGAAACTCCTTTCTAGAAAGGATCCATTTATTAGCAACGAATGTTTTGCCTTGGATTTGTGATAGAAGGTGTACCCAACAATTTCCTTTGGGTATTCTATGAAGACGCACTTCTCGATTTGGGTTTGAGCTTATCAGATGAAACTTTTTCACATAAGCATCGCAGCCCCAAACTTTAAGAAACGACAACTTTGGTTTCTTGCTAAACCACAGTTCATATAGTGTCGTCTCAACGGATTTAGATGGTGCCCTATTTAACGTGAATGCAGCTGTCTCTAATGCATGATCCCAAAACGATATTGGTAAATCGGTAAGAAACATCATAGATTGTACTATATCCAATAAAGTACGGTTATGACGTTCGGACACACCATTATGATGTGGTGTTCCAGGTGGCATGAATTTGTGAAACTATTCCACATTGTTTTAATTGAAGACCAAACTCGTAACTCAAATATTTGTCTCCGCGATCGATCGTAGAAATCTTATTTTCTTGTCACGATGATTTTCCACTTCACTCTGAAATTCTTTGAACCTTTCAACTATTTCAGACTTATGTTTCATCAAGTAGATATACCCATATCTGCTCAAATCATCTGTGAAGGTCGAAAATAACGATACCCACCATGAGCCTTAACACTCATTGGATCGCATACATCGGTATGTATTATTTCCAATAAGTCGGTTGCTCGCTCCATCGTTCGAGAACGGAGTCTTAGTCATCTTGCCCATGAGGCATGGTTCAAAGCATCAAGTGATTCATAATCAAGTGATTTCAAAATCCCATCAACATGGAGTTTCTTCATGCGCTTTACACCAATATGACCTAAACGGCGATTGCCACAAATAAGTTGCACTATCATTATTAACTTTGCATCTTTTGGTTTCAATATTATGAATATGTGTATCACTACGATCGAGATCCAATGAACAATTTTCATTGGGTGTGTAACCATATAAGGTTTTATTCATGTAAACAGAACAATAGTTTATTCTTTTACTTAAATGAATAACCATATTGCAATAAACACGATCAAATCATATTCATGCTCAACGCAAACACCAAATAACATTTATTTAGGTTCAACACTAATCCCGAAAGTATAGGGAGTGTGCGATGATGATCATATCAATCTTGAAACTACTTTCAACACACATCGTTACTTCACCCTTAACTAGTTTCATTTATACGCAACTCCGCTTGAGTTACTACTCTTAGTGGCGAACCAGTACCAAATACCGAGGGGTTGCTATAAACACTAGTAAAGCACACATCAAACACCAGTATATCAAATATACCCTTTTCACTTTGCCATCCTTCTTATCCACCAAATATTTAGGGCAGTTCCGCTTCAAAGTGACCATTTCTTTGCGATGTAAGCACTCAATTTCAGGCTTTGGTTCAGCTTTGGGCTTCTTCGTGGGAGTGACAACTTGCTTGTCAATCTACTTGAAGTTCCCTTTCTTTCCCTTTGCCCTTTTCTTGAAACTAGTGACCTTGTCAACCATCAACACTTGATGCTCTTTCTTGATTTCTACCTTCATCGATTTCAACATCACGAAGAGCCCGGAATCATTTTCGTCATCCCTTGCATACTATAGTTCATCACGAAGTTCTACTAACTTGGTGATGGTGACTAGAGAATTTCATCAATCACTATCTTATCTGGAAGATTAACTCCCACTTGATTCAAGCGATTGAAGTACCTGGACAATCTGAGCACATGCTCACTAGTTGAGCGATTCTCCTCCATCTTTTAGCTATAGAACTTGTTGGAGACTTCATATCTCTCAACTCGGTATTTTCTTGAAATATTAACTTCAATTCTGGAACATCTCATATGGTCCATGATGTTCAAAACATCTTTGAAGTCCCGATTCTAAGCCATAAAGCATGGTGCACAAAACTATCAAGTAGTCATCATATTGAGCTAGCCAAACGCTCATAACGTGCGCATCCGCTCCTGCAATAGGTCTGCTCACCTAGCGGTGCATTAAGGACATAATTCTTACGTGCAGCAATGAGGATAAACCTCGGATCACGGATCAAATCCGCATCATTGCTACTAACATTTTTCAACACAATTTTCTAGGAACATATCAAAATAAACATATGAAAGCAACAACGCAAGCTATTGATCTTACAACATAATTTGCAAAATACTACCATGACTAAGTTCATGATAAATTTAAGTTCAATTAATCATATTACTTAAGAACTCCCACTTATATAGACATCCCTCTAGTCATCTTAAGTGATCACGTGATCCAAATCAACTAAACCATAACCGATCATCACGTGAAATGGAGTAGTTTTCAATGGTGAACATCTTATGTTGATCATATCTACTATATGATTCACGCTCGACCTTTCGGTCTCCGTGTTCCGAGGCCATATCTGCATATGCTAGGCTCGTCAAGTATAACCCGAGTATTCTGCGTGTGCAAAACTGGCTTGCACCGTTGTAGATGGACGAGAGCTTATCACACCCGATCATCACGTGGTGTCCGGGCACGATTTAACTTTGGCAACGGTGCATACTCGGGAGAACACTTCTTGATAATTTAGTGAGAGATCATCTTATAATGCTACCGTCAATCAAAGCAAGATAAGATGCATAAAGGATAAACATCACATGCAAATCAATATAAGTGATATGATATGGCCATCATCATCTTGTGCTTCATGATCTCCATCTTGCAGCACCACCATGATCACCATCGCCACCGGCGCGACACCTTGATCTCCATCGTAGCATCGTTGTCGTCTCGCCAAACTTATGCTTCTCGACTATCGCTACCGCTTAGTGATAAAGTAAAGCATTACAGAAGCGATTGCATTGCATACAATAAAGCGACAACCATATGGCTCCAGCCAGTTGCCGATAACTCCGGTTACAAAACATGATCATCTCATACAATAAAATATAGCATCACGTCTTGACCATATCACATCACAACATGCCCTGCAAAAACAAGTTAGACGTCCTCTACTTTGTTGTTGCAAATTTTACGTGGCTGCTACGGGCTTAAGCAAGAACCAGTCTCACCTACGCATCAAAACCACAACGATACTTCGTCAAATAGACTCCGTTTTAACCTTCTCAAGGACCGGCGTAGCCACACTCAGTTCAACTAAAGTGAGAGACAGACACCCACCAGTCACCTTTAAGCAACGAGTGCTCGTGGCGGTGAAACCAGTCTCGCGTAAGCGTACGCGTAATGTCGGTTTGGGCCGCTTCATCTCACAATACCGCTGAACCAAAGTATGACATGCTGGTAGGTAGTATGACTTGTATCGCCCACAACTCACTTGTGTTCTACTCGTGCAAAACATCAAACCATAAAAACCTAGGCTCGGATGCCACTGTTGGGGAACGTAGTAATTTCAAAAAATTTCCTACGCACACGCAAGATCATGGTGATGTATAGCAACGAGAGGGGAGAGTGTTGTCTACGCACCCTCGAGACCAAGCGAAGCGATCACAACGTAGAGGAAGTAGTCGACGTTCTCCTCGCGATCCGACCGATCCCGACGCCGTTATTCCGCGCCCCGAGTTCTTGACACACGACAGCTCGATGACGTCCCTCGTACTCGATCCAGCCGAGTGTCGAGGGAGAGTTTCACAAGACGACGGCGTGGTGACGATCTTGATGTTTCACGGTGCAGGGCTTCGCCTAAGCTTGCGACGGTATGACCGAGGTGGAATATGGTGGAGGGGGCACCGACACGGCTAAGGAACGATCCGTAGATCAAACTTGTGTGTTCTAGGGTGCCCCCTGCCCTGATATATAAAGGAGGGAGGGGGAGGCCGGCCGGCCTAGCTAGGGCGCTGCCGAGGAGTCCTACTCCCAGGGAGTAGGACTCCCCCCTTCCTAGTTGGAATAGGATTGGGGGGGAGGAAGAGGAGAGAGGGCGCCTCCTTGTCCTATTTGGACTGGGGGAGAGAGGCGCTGCCACCTCTGGCGGCCCTCCTCTTCTCCCTCGAGGCCCACCGAGGCCCATTTACCTCCCGGGGTTCGGTAACCTCCGGTACTCAGATAAATTCTGTTTTACCGGAACCATTCAACTCCAAACATAGGCTTCCAATATATCAATCTTTATGTCTCGACCATTTCGAGACTCCTCGTCATGTCCGTGATCACATCCGGACTCAACTTCTTCGGTACATCAAAATACATAAACTCATAATAACCGCCATCGAAACCTTAGCGTGCGGACCCTACGGTTCGAGAACAATGTAGACATGACCTAGAACTATTCATGGTCAATAACCAACAGCGGACCTGGATGCCCATATTGGTTCCTACATATTCTACGAAGATCTTTATCGGTCGGACCGCATAACAACATACGTTGTTCCCTTTGTCATCGGTATGTTACTTGCCCGAGATTCGATCGTCGGTATCCAATACCTAGTTCAATCTCGTTACGGCAAGTCTCTTTACTCGTTCCGTAATACATCATCTCACAACTAACTCATTAGTCGTAGTGCTTGCAAGGCTTGATGATGTGCATTACCGAGAGGGCCCAGAGATACCTCTCCGACAATCGGAGTGACAAAACCTAATCTCAAATACGCCAACCCAACATCGCCTTTGGAGACACTGTAGTACTCCTTTATAATCACCCGATACGTTGTGACGTTTGGTAGTACCCAAAGTGTTCCTTCGTAAACGGAGTTGCATAATCTCATAGTTATAGGAACATGTATAAGTCATTGATAAAAGCAGAGCAACATACTAAACGATCGTGTGCTAAGCTAATGGAATGGGTCATGTCAATCGATCATTCAACTAATGATGTGACCTTGTTAATCAAATAACAACCCTTTGTTCATGGTTAGGAAACATAACCATCTTTGATTAACAAGCTAGTCTAGTAGAGGCATACTAGTGACACTCTGTTTGTCTATGTATTCACACATGTATTATGTTTCCGGTTAATACAATTCTAGCATGAATAATAAACATTTATCATGATATAAGGAAATAAATAATAACTTTATTATTGCCTCTAGGGCATATTTCCTTCAGAATACCCTCGCGGTTATATAAAAAACTGGGGCATGCGTGGAGACCAGGCGTAGGGGTCATTAGTGCTTTATCAGACAAGTGCCCAACTAGTTATGTTATATTACATGGTTAGTAAGAAACATCTTCCAGGGAGAATAGCTCCGTTAGGGGTTCCTTTCCCTGGGAGGCATGCCCTAAAGTGCATGTCCGAACTGCAAAAAAAGCAGGAAAGCATCTGGGGGCAGATAAATAAATAGGTAAGAAATCATCTTTTAATTCGTCGACCGAATATTCCCTTAAGAATGCTAGCTTTCGGCTTCACCCTGTCTGAGGTACACATCCGGCTGACCCGGCAGTAACAATCGCAGAGGTGCTCCCTTTACCTCCTAGCCGAACAATCGGGAACGAGGGGTAAGCACAGAGCCAGCAACCCAGCTTGGCCAAAACTTAAGTCATATCGATGCATATAATGGTGAATAAAAGGTACATGCGGAAGTGTGACGATGGGTTGGGTATAAAGCCAGATAAATAAGCTTCATTAAAGAAGCCCCTGTATAATGAGTGCGAGTAGCACGTCAAGTGTGTGCGTAACAACGCGCAGGCGAGCCACCGAAGGCCCGTGAGAAAAAGGGGGGGAAGGAGAAAAATAAAAGACATTTAAAGTATAAAATATAGACGGGGGAAGGAGACGAACTCAGAGTCCGGCGCTAGGCGTAGAATCTTCGAAGACGGGCTGTGTTCCATGGATTTGGCTCGAGTCGGTTATCCGATGCGTTTCGCAGACGGTACGCTCCGCCGGTCAGGACTTGGTCGATGATGAAGGGACCTTCCCATTTGGGCTTGAGTTTGTCCTTTTTCTTGTCCGGCAGGCGTAGAACTAGTTCGCCAACATTGTAAGTTTTGGCCCGTACTTCTCTGCTTTGATATCTTCGAGCCTGCTGTTGATAGAATGCAGAACGAGCTTTTGCCACGTCGCACTCCTCTTCTAAGGCGTCCAAATTGTCCTGCCGATCCAGCTCGGCTTCTCTTTCTTCGTACATGCGCACGCGAGGTGAGTCATGAATTAAGTCGCAGGGCAAAACTGCCTCTGCGCCATATACCATGAAAAATGGTGTGAATCTGGTAGTGCGATTCGGCGTGGTTCACAGCCCCCAGAGTACGGAGTCGAGCTCCTCTACCCAGTGTGTGTTAGATTCCTTGAGGGACCGCACTAGTCTGGGTTTGATGCCGCTCATGATTAGACCATTTGCTCGCTCGACTTGACCGTTAGTTTGAGGGTGATAGACTGAAGCGTAGTCGAGCTTGATGCCCATGTTTTTGCACCAGAGTTTAACCTCGTCGGCCGTGAAGTTCATGCCGTTATCAGTGATGATGCTATGGGGGACGCCGTAACGGTGTACTACCCCTGATATGAAGTCTATCACGGGTCTGGATTCGGCCATCTTAACTGGCTTGGCCTCTATCCATTTGGTGAATTATCCACCATGACTAATAGGTATTTTTGCTTGTGGGTTCCTCCTTTAAGGGGTCCAACCATGTCAAGCCCCCAGACCACAAACTGCCAGGTGATGGGTATAGTTTTTAGGGCGGTGGGTGGCATGTGGCTTTGATTAGCAAAGAGCTGGCAACCGATGCATCGTTGGACTAAGTCATGTGCATCTGCCGGGGCCGTCGGCCAATAAAATCTTGTACGGAAGGCCTTGCCTACAAGGGCTCGGGCTGTGGCGTGGTTCCCACCAAGTCTGGCATGAATTTCAGCCAGAAGATTTCGCCCTTCCTCTTCAGAGATACACCTTTGGAGGACTCCGGTTGTGCTTTTCTTATAAAGCTCTCCCTCATGGACTTTATAGGCTTGAGATCACCGAACTATGCAGCAGGCCTCGTTTTGGTCCTCGGGAAGTTCCTGCCTAGTTAAGTAGGCTAGGAATGGCTCGGTCCACGGGGCAATAACTGCCATTATTTCGTGGGCTGAAGGTGTTATTTCGTTGGCAGAACCATCGATTGTGTCAGAATGTTCGGTGTTGGGCGGTGCAGTTGGGTCCGGATTGTTGTTTCCGGACTCCCCTTCCCACAGTACGGATGGCTTGAAAAGCTGCTCCAGGAAGATGTTGGGAGGGACGGCATCGCGCTTTGCGCTAATGTGTGCCAATACGTCCGCTGCCTGGTTATTATCCCGGGCTATATGGTGAAATTCGAGCCCTTCAAACCGATCTGACATTTTTAAGACGGCGTTACGGTAAGCTGCCATTTTCGGATCCTTGGCGTCAAAGTCTCCATTTATTTGGGATATTGCGAGGTTTGAATCCCCACGGACCTCTAGGCGCTGAATGCCCATGGAGACTGCCATCCAGAGACCATGTAGAAGGGCCTCGTATTCGGCTGCGTTGTTGGAGTCCGTGTACATTATCTGGAGTACGTATTGGACTGTTCTCCGGTTGGGGATGTCAGGACGACGCCAGCCCCCAGGCCGGCCAACATTTTGGAGCCGTCGAAATGCATGATCCAATTGGAATATGCGCCGTACTCTTTAGGGAGTTCGGCTTCAGTCCATTCGGCGATGAAGTCAGCCAAAACTTGCGACTTGATAGCTCGCCGTGGCTTATAGGTTATGTCGAATGGGAGGAGCTCAATGGCCCATTTTGCAATCCAGCCAGTCGCGTCGCGGTTGCTTATAATGTCATTAAGGGGTACTTCAGAGGCTACTGTTATCGAACACTCTTGAAAGTAGTGTCGCAGCTTCCGGGATGCCATGAACACCGCGTATGCTATCTTTTGATAGTGTGGGTATCGAGACTTGCATGGAGTTAGGACAGTGGACACGTAGTAGACTGGTTTTTGAAGAGGGAACTTGTGTCCGTCCGTTTCTCGTTCGACGACGAGCACCGCACTTACAACTTGATGTGTTACCGTGATATATAATAACATTGGTTCGCCCACATTGGGCACGGCCAGGACCGGATTTGTTGCCAGTATGGCTTTGATTTCTTCGAGTCCGGCCATGGCGGCATCCGCCCATTCGAAGTGTTCGGTGCGCCGGAGGAGGCGATAAAGGGGTAATGCCTTTTCTCCTAAGCGGGAGATAAAGCGGCTTAGAGCCGCCACGCATCCAGTCAATTTTGTATTTGCTTGAGGTATTTTGGGATATCCAATTGTGACAGGGCTCAGATCTTGGCTGGGTTTGCTTCAATTCCTCTACCGGATACAATGAAGCCTAAGAGCTTTCCGGCTGGTACACCGAAAACGCATTTTTTCGGGTTGAGCTTAATGTCGTATGTTCGGAGATTGTCGAATGTGAGCCTCAAGTCATCTACTAGAGTTTCGACATGCTTGGATTTCACGGCCACATCGTCTATGTATGCCTCCACTGTTTTACCGATCTGGTTTGCCAGACATGTCTGAATCATGCGTTGATATGTTGCGCCGGCATTTTTGAGCCCGAAGGGCATTGTGTTGAAGCAGAATGGTCCGTATGGAGTGATGAATGCTGTTGCGGCTTGGTCTGGCTCCGCCATCTTGATTTGGTGGTAGCCGGAGTATGCATCAAGGAAGCACAATGAATCGTGCCCTGCAGTAGCGTCGATGATTTGATCGATGCGGGGGACGGGGAATGGATCCTTTGGGTAAGCCTTGTTAAGGTCCTTGAAGTCGACACATAGGCGCCAGGACTTATCTTTCTTTGGTACCATCACCAGATTTGCTAGACAGTTCGGATGTTTTATATCTCTGATGAATCCGGCTTCCAAAAGTTTGGCTAGCTCCTCTCCCATTGCCTGTCTCTTCGGTTTGGAAAAACACCGAAGAGCCTGTTTGACTGGCTTGAATCCTTTTAGGATATTTAGGCTGTGCTCGGCCAGCCGACGTGGGATTCCTGGCATGTCTGAAGGGTGCCGAGCAAAATGTCCCGATTTTCCGTTAGGAATTCTCGTAGTGAGGCGTCTACATCAGGGTTTAGCTGTGCCCCAATGGAGGCCGTCTTTGTAGGGTCCGTTTGATGGACTTGGAATTTGACTATTTCGTCCGCTGGTTTAAAAGAGGTGGACTTGGATCTCTTATCGAGTATTACATCGTCCTTGTTCACCGTGGAGCACAGTGCAGTAAGTTCCTCGGCTGCTAGGGCTTCGGATAGTGCCTCGAGGGCTAGTGCGGTTGTCTTATTTTCGGCGCGGAGTGCTATGTCCGGATCACTAGCGAGGGTGATGATTCCGTTGGGCCCGAGCATTTTGAGCTTCATGTACCCGTAATGGGGTATAGCTTGAAAAATTGTAAATGCATCTCGCCCTAATAAGGCATGACATCCGCTGCTGAACGGGGCCACTTGGAACGTGACCTCCTCGGACCTGTAATTGTCCGGCGAGCCGAACACCACATCCAGTGTGATTTTTCCTGTGCAGCATGCTTCCCGACTAGAGATTATTCCTCTGAAGGTTGTGCTGCTTCGCTCAATGCGGCTCTAGTCTATTTCCATTTTTCGAAGGGTTTCCTCGTAAATGAGGTTTAATCCGCTGCCGCCGTCCATGAGTACCTTGGTAAGGCGAAAGCCGTCCACTATTGGACTGAGGACCAATGTGGCTGGTGCTCGGGCTGTTCGGAATTTAGGTTCGTCACTAGCATTAAAGGTAATAGCCGTGTCACTCCATGGGTTTATTGTTGGTACTTGGTAGACTTCGGCAAGGCTACAGAGTGTTCATTTCCGCATATTATTTGATGCGAAAGTCTCGAAGACTGTTAATATCGTATTGGTGCTGCTGGGCTAGTTCTTTGGAGCTAGAAGCTCCTCGCCACTTTTGGCCACCTGCCGCAGTATCCAACATTCTCGAAGGCTATGAGTTGGAGTGGCGCCCTCTATACTATGAATTTTGCAGGGTCCACTGAGCCATCCCTCCAGTACGGTTCCGTTCCCTTTAGGGTTTTTTTGCTTTTTGGTATTTAATCCGGGTGCCTGGCGATGATGCACCCTTTTATTTCGGATGAGGGTTGTATTCGGAGCCGAATTATCCCAAAATTTGGTTTCGGTTTTCCAGACGCTCTCCATCGCACAGTACTTTCGTACTATGGACGCTAAGTCGGTGAAGCGTGTAATTTCACGACGACTTATGGCGTTTATGATTCCCTTGTCCGTGCAATTATTGCAGAAAAGTGAGATTGCGTCTTCCTCGCGGTAGTCCTTTATCCTGTCCATAACCAAGAGGAATCTGGCCTAGTAATGGTGTACTATTTCAGCGGGCTCTTGCCGGATTCGGGATAGATCGCTTGTGTTTGGGTGGGCGGGTGGAATTAAATTCGGAACCCCGTCCAATCTAAGACTCAAGGGCCGAAAAGTTTCCGAACTTGAAAGCTTGGGTTGTTGAATGTTGTCCAACGAATCCGGCCCGCTGCCTGACTTTAGGTTCAGGACTTGATCGACGTCCGTCCCTCCGCGGGAATCCGGCATGGAGGGGTCGGGAATTCGGACATAGCTTGTCCTTAATGTAGAAGAAGAGTCGTCGTGCTGTTCCTCCACCACAACAACGTGGTGGGTAGCCTAGGGAGAGTTGATCTCTCTCAGATCGGTTTTAGGCCCAATCTGATCGTAGTCTGTAGCGACTCCCAGGGCGGCGATGCGATCCAAGAGCTCGTTTAAGGAGGAGAGCTCCATCGGATCTAGCTGCTCGGCAAGTTCCGAGTTGACGTGAAGATCGCTTTTGATGACCCGAGAGGTCATCGTCGGCGCGGCGGCCGAACAGGCGGTCATAAGAAAACCGCCTAGCCGGATAGTTTGGCCGATGGCCAAAGCTCCTTTAGCAATGATGCCGTCTTTAAAGATGGGACGAGGCATCCTTCCTGATGGTGACGGCATAGAGGAACTCTCAATGAAAGCACCAATGTCGGTGTCAAAACCGGCGGATCTCGGGTAGGGGGTCCCGAACTGTGCGTCTAGGCGGATGGTAACAGGAGACAAGGGACACGATGTTTTTACCCAGGTTCGTCCCTCTCGGTGGAGGTAAAACCCTACTCCTGCTTGATTAATATTGATGATATGGGTAGTACAAGAGTAGATCTACCACGAGATCAAGGAGGCTAAACCCTAGAAGCTAGCCTATGGTATGATTGTTGTTCGTCCTACGGACTAAAACCCTCCGGTTTATATAGACACCGGAGAGGGCTAGGGTTACACAGAGTCAGTTACAATGATAGGAGATCTACATATCCGTATCGCCAAGCTTGCCTTCCACTCCAAGGAAAGTCCCATCCGGACACGGGACGAAGTCTTCAATCTTGTATCTTCATAGTCTTGGAGCCCGTCCAATGATGATAGTTCGGCTATTCGGACACCCCCTAGTCCAGGACTCCCTCAAGGAGTATTACAGGAAATCAGGACAACCCAAGAGGATCCAGGCGAGCCATCCCTTTCCGAGACGACAATCCGTCCGACAAGGTATGCCCTATTATTCCGACTGCCTAGCATATATGTTCCGACTGCACTTGATGTCGACTGACTTTTAGTTGACCTTTTGTCTTGCAGGTTTTTACCGAGATGTATTCGATGCCCAACGGCGAACAAGCTCTGGAGCAGGGCCAGGAGGGAGAGGCCGGTGCAGAAGAGAGCGACGACTGGGAGTCTTCGGATGAAGAGGAGGAGGAGGAGAGCGAGGAGTCGGACGACGAGGAAGAAGTCGACTCGCCATCGCGTTTCGAGCACCGATCCAAGCAGCAACACGACCCGGCGGGCGAGCGCGGGAAGAACGTGGCTCCGAGTACCCACGCTCAGAAGCGCACTCGGACGTCGACTCCGGAGCCGACGGAGAAGATCGCCAAGCAGCCTGAGGTTGCTCCTCCCAACACTCGGAAGACTTTGTCGCGGATCTTAGGACGTCCCAGTGGCTTCGGGGTGAGTATCACACTTGTGTTTATACAGACCGACCGAAATTTTTGTTCTGACTAATTGGATTATGCATCTTCCCAGTCCCACCTCTGCTGCTACTGACATGGATGTCGATAAGGCACCAGGAGACGAGGAGGCCACCTCTCGGGCTGGTAAGTCCGTTCGACCAAGTTTCATTTAGTCGAGTGGGTAGTCAATCGGTTGAATATTTGATATTTCTCCCTTTCTGTAGCTCCGCAAGAAATCGTTGTGCTCCCTGATGATGAAGAAGAAGAAGCGCCTCTGTAGGAGAGGAGGAAGAAGAGTGTAATCTCGAGCAGGAGGAGGCTTGAAATTCAAGTTCCTCAGTCGACGTCGGTGCTTGAGGCGGTGGTCGAATGTTCCGGAGGGCCGGTTCGGACCAACATCACATTCGCGAGCCCACTGACGACTGATCGTCCGTCGGGATCGTCTGCACAGACTCCTGCCGCTCCGGTGCAACTCCATGTGTCTGACCCGGTAACTGCTTTGACTACCTTGGAGCCATCACTCTTTGCCGCGTATCAGACCCCAGACGACTCGCCGAGTGCCACTAGGGAAGCTCTTCATCAGGTGAACCTTGTCATGGAGCAGGTGAAGGTGATGCATGAAGCTAGCCAGGTGGCTTACAACGCCACCGCCCTCTTCGCACCAATGTTGGTCAAGAAACTCGATGAACTTTTGAGTGTTGTTTTATATCTGATCACCCCCTGGGGTGTTCCTTTGTTCAGACACAGTAAACTATTCGAATCAGTGTGGGCACGCCAAGTGCACCCACTGGGAGTAGTCCCCGAGACCATGGTCGACTACTGGCAGTCGACTGAGGTCTAATGATGTATTCTCTTGCTTCCTTTTTTTGAACTCACGCTGGGCAGACCCCGCTGAGTACTAATATGAACCAGTGGGGGCACGCTAAGTGCACCCACTGGGTGTAGTCCCCGAGACTACTGTTGAATATTTGATTTGGCAGTAGTCTTAGAGTAAATTTTCCCTGTCATTGTCTCTTGTTTTTGTTGACTGACATATCTCTCTTGCTGACTGCAGAGGTCTTGTGATCTTGGAGCTCGACTTTCTGAGTTAAAGAAGAAGCATATCAGCGTTGAACTTGACCTTGAACTCGCAAAGAAGAATCTCAAGACTGCTCAAGAAGAGACTGCCATCATGGAAGGTAACCATTCGACTGTCTTGTCTGCTTTGTAGCTCGCACTTCGCACTGCTTTTTCTTTCAGTCTCTTCGAATTGAGTGACTTCACACAAGCAGATGTGCGTAGTGAAAATCGCCAACTTCAGGCTCATCTGAAGAGTGTTGTTTCTTTAGAGAAGATGAAGAAGGCTTTGGAGAAGGACCTGGACCGTGCTGATGCTCAGAAGGAAGCACATGAGAAGACGAAGCTTGCGGACCAGAAGCTGGCTTCAGTCGGCAAATTGGAGGAGGAGAACGCGAAGTTGAAGACCGCCATCTCGGAATCTAATCAAGAGGTCGAGCAGCTGAGGAAGGACAAGGAGAACCTAACCACTGAAGTCGGCGGCCTCAGAACTAGGACGGACAAGCTAGAGTCCAATCTAGAACAACTTGCCACGAAGCTTGTTCTGAAGCTTGAAGGTATGGTCATTCGACTAGTTAATTTGTCGTTGACTGAAGTTTGTTGTTATATTGTCGACTCATCGTTTTTCGTGATGGGACAGAACTTTGTCAGGACTTTGAAGCTGAAACCGAGCGGGTTGAGACAGGTCTTGACCCCATCAATTGTCCCATGAAAGATGACGTTGCAATGAACCTGCTGCGATTGGAGTCGCGCTTGGATGGTGCAGTCACTTATCTGGCTCGACTGAAGGCGGCGATGACCCGAGTGGACGCTGAACTCTGGCCTTGGGCGGAACTTTCTCAAGACCTTGAGTCACTGATGACTCGACTTAATCAGATTCCTGGCCGAGTGCAAGAGTGGAAGAAGTCTTCTGCTCGCTGTGGTGTTGACGTCGCCTTGTCATTGGTTCGAGTGCACTGCAAGGAGGCTAAGGAAGACAAGCTGGCTGCCCTCAAGGTAGCGAATACTAAGAAGCACTCCTTCCTATTCTTCATGGACACCTTCCTCGGGGCAGCCACTCGTATTGCCGAAAGCATCGACCTCAACAACTTCTGTGATCCGGCTAGTCCTTCTCCCGCTGAGTGACTGAAAAACATTATGCGTCACCTTTATTTGCCTCGGAATGCCGAGTGATTTTGCAATCGTTAAAACTCCTTCGGGGCTGATGCCCGAGTACTTTAATCCGCGGTTAGGAATCTTTGGATTTATCTTCGAATATGTTGCGTTTATCTTCGAGTGAAATTCGTTCTTCTCTCGGATTGGTTTCTGTTCGCTTGATGCAGCTTCTGAAGAAGAATCAACAGTCGACCAGTTGGACGAACCTTGAGCAACATTGATCAGCTCATTAGCAAGGCACTCAGCAATGGTCTTGACGTTCCTGTCAGCCGTCTGCCTTGGTGCCAGCCGTTAGATGGGCCTTTGACAGTGCGCACAATCTCGTCCTTCTTCTTGACGGTGCAGCCCCCCGGGAGGGGGGGTCGTGGTCGACCCACACCATTCGGCGAGGCCAGTCAGCTCGTCAATGAGGTATTCAACAATGGTCTTGACGTTCCTGAAGGTGGCTCGCCTTGGCGACACGTTCAATCTCGTCCTTCTTGGTGGCGCAGCTTTGGAGTGGGGGTTGTGGTCGGCCCGCACTTTGCTAAGTTCCCGAGCGAGAAGATCAATTTTCACTCGGGAGTTTTATTTAACTTAGGCGAGTACTAGACTGCAACTAAGCCTCCAAGTGGGAGGATTGCTCACCACTCGTTAGGATTTTTCAAACTTAGGCTAGCATCGATCGCAGCTAAGCCCCTAATGGGAGGATTGCTCACCACTCGGTAGGATTTTTCAAACTTAGGTAGCATGGACTGCAGCTAAGCCCCGATTGGGAGGATTGCTCACCACTCGGTAGGATTTTTCAAATTTAGGTAGTCTTGGATCTGCAGCTAAGCCCCGAGTGGGAGGATTGCTCACCACTCGGTAGGATTTTTCAAACTTAGGCTAGCTTGGATCAGATCTAAGCCCCGAGTGGGAGGATTGCTCACCACTCGGTAGGATTTTTCAAACTTAGGCGAGTACTGGACTGCAGCTAAGCTCTCAAGCGGGAAGATTGCTCCCACAATCTCGTCCTTATTCTTGACAGTGCAACCCCGGGGGGGTCATGGCCGACCCGTACCGTTTGGTAGGACTTTTCAAACTTAGGCGAGTACTGGACTGCAGCTAAGCCCCCGAGTGAGAGGCAGACTCACCACTCGGTAGGATTTTTTTATTACTTAGGAGAGTACTAGACTGGAGCTAAGCCCCCGAGTGAGAGGCAGGCTCACCACTCGGTAGGATTTTTTATTACTTAGGCGTAGCATCGATGCAGCTAAGCCCCGAGTGAGAGGCGGGCTCACCACTCGGAGGATTTTTATTACTTAGGCGTAGCATCTTGGTGTAGCTAAGCCCCCAAGTGAGAGGCGGACTCACCACTCGGTAGGATTCTTATTACTTAGGCGAGTACTGGACTGCAGCTAAGCCCCCGAGTGAGAGGCAGGCTCACCACTCGGTAGGATTTTTTTCTTCGTCTTAGGCGAAATGGATTCGCAGCTAAGGCACCCACTAGGGGACTTTAGGACATGTAAAAAATGAACAACAATCATTCAGAAGACTGTAAAATCATGTTTTTTGATAATCAAACTAAAAGGTACTTTTTATTACATCTCATCAGTCGTAATACTTAAGAGTAAACAGGGCGGAGCAGTTCCGCATTCCAAGCGCGTGGCTCAACTTTGTTGTGCTCGACGTTGAAGAGACGATACGCTCCGTTGTGGAGCACTTTGGTGACAACGGAAGGGCCTTCCCAGGCAGGAGCGAGCTTGTGCGGTTTCCGCTGGTCCACTCGAAGAACCAGGTCTCCTTCTTGAAATGCCCGACCCATTATGTTTCTGGCATGGAATCGACGCAAGTCTTGCTGATAAATGGTCAACCGGATCAAGGCCATCTCTCTTTCCTCTTCCAGGAGATCAACTACATCTTGTCGAGCCTGCTCTGCTTCCTCTTCTGAGAAGAGTTCGACTCGGGGCGCGTTGTGGAACAAATCACTCGGGAGTATGGCCTCGGCTCCGTAGACTAAGAAGAACGGAGTCCGTCCAGTCGACCGATAGGAGTTGTCCTCAATCCCCAAAGTACTGATGGGAGCTCATCGACCCAAGCCCCTGCTGCATGCTTGAGGTCATGCATCAACCAGGTTTTCAGTCCTTTGAGAATCAATACATTTGCTCGCTCAGCCTGACCATTCGACTGAGGATGAGCGACCGAAGCGTAGTCGACCCTCGTGCCTTGGGAAGCACAAAAGGCTCTGAATTCATCAGAGTCGAAGTTCAAGCCGTTATCCGTGATGATGCTGTGCGGAACACCATATCTGAATATCAGTTCCCTGATGAAACTCACAGCTGTACTTGCTTCGAGGTTTTTAATGGGCTTGGCTTCGATCCATTTGGTGAACTTGTCGACTGCCACCAACACATGAGTAAATCCACTCCTGCCAGTCCTCAGAGGTCCAACCATGTCCAATCCCCAGACAACAAAAGGTCAGATGAGTGGAATTGTCTTCAGAGCTGACGCAGGTTTATGGGACATGTTGGAGTAAAACTGCAGCCTTCACACTTGTCCACTATTTATTTTGCCATCTCATTGGCCCGTGGCCAGTAAAATCCGGCTCAGTATGCTTTCGCCACGATGGTCCGAGAGGACGCATGGTGACCACAGGTCCCCGAGTGAATATCATTGAGGATCATTCTGCCTTCTTCTGGCGTGATGCACTTCTGGCAGACTCCAGTTACACTTTCTCTGAACAACTGTCCTTTTATCACGGTAAAGGCCTTAGATCGTCGGACAATCTGCCGAGCCCTCTTCTTCATCCTCTGGAAGTTCTTTCCTAAGAATGTATGCAATGTACGGCACTGTCCAGTTGGGAGTGATGACCAAAACCTCCATGACTAAGTCAACCACGGCTGGGATTTCGACTTCAGTCGGATCTGTGGCGCTCTTGGGCTATGGTGACTCTTCAGTAAAAGGATCTTCCTGAATTGAAGGTGAATGAATATGTTCCAGAAACACATCGCGGGGAATGGCCTCTCTCTTTGAACCTATCTTTGCCAACTCATCTGCAGCTTGATTTTTCAGTCGGGGTATATGGTGAAGCTCCAATCCTTCAAACTTCTTTTCCAGCTTTCTTACTTCATTGCAATAACCAGTCATGGTTGGGCTTCTGACATCCCATTCCTTCATCACTTGATTAACCACCAAATCTGAGTCGTCGTATACCATAAGGCGACGGACGACGAGTGAAATGGCCATACGCAACCTATATAAAAGTGCTTCATATTCCGCTTCATTATTGGAGGAATCAAAATGAATCCGGAGAACATAGTTAAGCTTGTCTCCATAGGGGGACACCAATACTACCCCAGCACCTAATCCATTCAGCATCTTGGAGCCATCAAAGAACATAGTCCAATGCTCCGAGTGAACTTGAGTCGGTAGTTGCTGCTCAATCCACTCGGCAAGGAAATCTGCGATTGCTTGGGACTTGATAGCTTTCTTCGCCTCAAACTTGATATCCAATGGAAGGTGTTCGATTGCCCATTTTGCCACTCGACCATTTGCATCTCCGTTATTCAGAATTTCAGATGGTGGTGTGTCGCTGACGACTGTAATGGATTGATCAGAGAAATAATGTGCAACCTTCTTCATGGTCATGTATATTCCATAGACAAGCTTCTGATAATGTGGATATTGTTGCTTGGATGGAGTCAAAACTTCAGAGAGATAATAAACTAGGCGCTGAACCTTGTAAGCTTTTCCTTCCTCTACTTGCTCGACCATGAGTATTGTACTAACAACTTGTCCAGTGGCTGCAATATAAATCAGTAAAGGCTCTTTGCTGATTGGTGCAATGCAAGTACCTGCCAAGCGTAAAGCGTGGTTTTGAGTTACGCAAACGCTGCATCGCCTTCCTCGACCCACTCGAACTTATCAGATTTCTTCATCAGTCGGTAAAGAGGCAAGGCCTTTTCACCGAGATGAGAAATGAATCGACTCAAGGCAGCCAAACAACCAGTCAACTTCTGAATGTCATGCACTCACACAGGGCGTTTCATTCGGAGGATGGTATCAACTTTTTCTGGATTGGCGTCGATCCCTCGTTCTGAAACGAGAAAACCAAGTAACTTTCCTCATGGAACTCCGAATGTGCACTTTGACGGATTAAGCTTGATATCGTACCTTCTTAGGTTGGCAAAGGTTTCTGCGAGGTCAGTCAATAGGTCGGAACCTTTGCGAGACTTGACCACAATGTCATCCATGTATGCTTCCACATTCCGACTGATTTGAGACCAAATGGCATGGTGACATAGCAAAAGCACCCGAATGGGGTGATGAAGGCTGTTTTTATTTCATCAGGACCATACAGTCGGATCTGATGATACCCAGAATATGCATCTAAAAATGACAAGCGCTCACACCCCGCAGTTGGGTGAACAATCGGATCGATACAAGGGAGAGGGAAGTGATCTTTCGGGCAGGCCCGATTGATATGCTTGAAATCAATGCACATACAAAGTGAATCGTCCTTCTTAGGGACCATGACTACATTGGCAAGCCACTCGGAGTGGTAGATCTCTCGGATGAACTCCGCTGCTAGCAGCCGAGCCACTTCTTCGCCAATCGCTTTCCTCTTCTGCACGGCGGACCGCCAAAGGTGCTCTTTGACGGGTTTTGCCTTGGGGTCGACACGCAAATGGTGCTCAGCCAGTCCTCTCGGTACACCCGGCATGTCAGAGGGTTTCCATGCAAAGATGTCCCAGTTCGCATGGAGGAACTGGACGAGCACTGATAACCCACAAGTATAGGGGATCGCAACAGTTTTCGAGGGTAGAGTATTCAACCCAAATTTGTTGATTCGACATAAGGGGAGCCAAAGAATATTCTCGAGTATTAGCAGCTGAGTTGTCAATTCAACCACACCTAAAACTTAGTATCTGCAGCAAAGTGTTTAGTAGCAAAGTAATATGATAGCGGCGGTAATGGTAACAAAAGTAAAGACAAAGAAAAGTAATGTTTTTGGTATTTTGTAGTGATTGTAACAAGAGTAACGGAAAAGTAAATAAGCGAGAACCAAGATATGGAAAACTCAGAGGCACCGGATTAGTGATGGATAATTATGCCGGATGCGGTTCGTCATGTAATGATCATAACATAGGGTGACCTGTAACTAGCTCCAGCTCATCAATGTAATGTAGGCATGTATTCAGTATATAGTCATACGTGCTTATGGAAAAGAACTTGCATGACATCTTTGTCCTACCCTCCCGTGGCAGCGGGTCCTATTGGAAACTAAGGGATATTAAGGCCTCCTTTTAATAGAGAACCGGAACAAAGCATTAGCACATAATGAATACATGAACTCCTCAAACTATGGTCATCACCGGGAGTGGTCCCGATTATTGTCACTTTGGGGTTGCCGGATCATAACACATAGTAGGTGACTATATACTTGCAAGATAGGATCAAGAACACACATATATTCATGAAAACATAATAGGTTCAGATCTGAAATCATGGCACTCGGGCCCTAGTGACAAGCATTAAGCATAGCAAAGTCATAGCAACATCAATCTCAGAACATAATGGATACTAGGGATCAAACCCTAACAAAACTAACTCGATTACATGATAAATCTCATCCAACCCATCACCATCCAGCAAGCCTATGATGCAATTACTCACGCACGACGGTGAGCATCATGAAATTGGTGATGGAGGATGGTTGATGATGACGACGGCGACGAATCCCCCTCTCCGGAGCCCCGAACGGACTCCAGATCAGCCCTCCAGAGAGAGATTAGGGCTTGGTGGCCGCTCCGTATCGTAAAACGCGATGATTTCTTCTCTCCTATATTTTTCTCCCCGAAAGCCAATATATGGAGTTGGAGTTGGGGTCGGAGGGCCACCAGGGGCCCCATAGGTAGAGGCGCGCCAGGCGCCCGACCTCGTGAGCAGGTGTGGGACCCCTGGTCTTCATCTTTATGAGGATTTTTATTGTTTTTTCTAAGGTGTTTCGTGGAGTTTCAGGACATTCCGAGAACTTATATTTTCTGCACATAAAACAACACCATGGCAATTCTACTGAAAATAGCGTCAGTCCGGGTTAGTTCCATTCAAATCATACAAGTTAGAGTCCAAAACAAGGGCAAAAGTATTTGGAAAAGTAGATACGACGGAGACGTATCAAGCGCTTCTTCCTATGTGTTGTCGAGTGTCCTTGATATATGAGTCGGCGCGGCATTGGGATCGGTCGGGTGAATATGAATCGGCTTCGTTTCACCAGACGATTGAAATGTAGAATCCGTGGCAGGCTTCTTGACTCGGAGCAAATCACTCGGATCAGCATTCTTATGATACTCTTGAAGTTCAACAGCTGCCATCTGCGCATCGGCAATTTTGGAACCTTTCTGGAAGCATTCCTCTGCCTTCTGCCGATTGCCAGTAACTATGATCACACCTTTGGGGCCAGGCATCTTCAACTTGAGGTACACGTAACATGGCCGAGCCATAAAACGTGCGTAGGCAGGCCTACCCAGAATGGCATGATAAGCACTCTGGAAATCCATGACTTCAAATGTCAACTTTCCTTACGGTAATGCTTGAAATCACTGAAAACCACGTCGAGAGCGATCTAGCCGAGTGATTCGGCTTTCTTTCCGGAGATAACACCATGGAAACTCATATTGCTCTCGCTAAGTTTGGACATCATAATGCCCATCCCCTTCAAGGTTTCAGCATAAAGAATATTCAGGCTACCACTGTCCATCAGCACTTTAGTCAGTCGAGTGCCTCCGACCACAGGGTCGACCACCAGTGCTTGCCTCCCGAGGGTGGCTACACGAGCAGGATGGTCGGACTGGTCGAATGTGATGGTTGTCTAAGACCATTTCAGGTATGTGGTCGTCGTCGCTGGAGCGACCATATTCACTTCTCTGTTGATAACTTTCAACCGACTCTTGCTCTTAACATCAGGAAAAATCATGAGGGTGGAATTGACTTTCGGATAACCGTCGTCTTCCTCTTCATCCTCATCTTTGTCCGACTCTTTCTCCTCCTCACTGGGCTATTTTTCTCGGAACTGCTGGATCAGGAGTCGACATTGTCGAGTGGTATGCTTAGGGTAAATCAGATTACCTTCCTCATCCTTCTTCGTATGGATGTGACATGGCAAATCCAACACATCATTCCCTGCTTGATCCTTTACCTTCTTAGGGGGGCAGGGCCCTTTAGGTTTTCCCTTAAACTTTCCTTGAGCCACCGCTGCAATTTCACCAGGTGCCGCCGGCTCGGCCTTACGCTTTTGTTTCCGATTGGAATTACCTCCACCGGCCTCTTGGCCGACTGGCTTACTCTTCCCGCTACGGAGTCGATCCTCTTCTTCTCCATTAGCATACCGGGTGGCTATCTCCATCATCCGAGTCAGAGTCATATCTCCAGTCCGACCGAACTTCAGGACCAACTCTCGGTATTTGACGCCTTCCTTGAAGGCACACACTGCTTGATGCTCTGATACATTTTCAACAGTGTGATGCAAAGTGGTCCACCTCTGAATGAAGTCCCTCAAAGTCTCACTCGGCTTCTGCACACAATGCTGCAACTCGGGCAATCCTGCTGGTTGCTTGCACGTGCCCTCAAAAGTTCTGATGAACACTCGAGCCAACTCTTCCCAACTGTGTATACTGCCTGGAGTCAACTGAGTCAACCATGCTTGGGCCGACCCTTCCAACATCAGAGGGAGATGCTTCATCGCTACTTCATTGTTTCTGCCTCCAATCTGCACAGCCACTCGGTAATCCTCAAGCCAAGTTTCAGGCTTGGATTCTCCAGTGAACTTACTGACTTCGGTTGCCAACCTGAAGTTGGGAGGAATCATTGCCGCCCTGTGGCTCTGCTGAAACACTCTGGACCTGAAACATGCAATCTGCTGCCACTTGGACGATCTCTGCCAGGGACTTCTCTATGCGCTCTGTTCCGGTCGACTAGGCCTTGAACGAGAATGGATCTCGCATCGAATCCTGGCTCCCTTGGGTTGACTGGTGCTCTGCGCTTGCCACTGTGACAGCGTCTATCATCGTTCTGCCGAGGCACATATGACGCACTCCTCGGAGGAGGCGTGGGCACTCGACGACGATTGTCGCGGTCAAGCTGACGATCATACTATCCACGGCCTTCACGCCGTGGGGGCAATCTAGGGCTATGGGCCGACTGAACTGTATCCGCTACTATGGATCTGCTGTGAATCCTATTCTGTGACCGAGACACTGCTGTGTTCTGCTCTCCTGCTACCCGGAGCAAGGCCCGGATCTGCATCAACCCTCTGCCAGCCTCCAACTGGGAAGGTTGGATCGACTCTGCTATTCGGGCTGCAGCTGTGAGGTTCTGAATCGGTGTCAGGACCCCGACTCAATGCCACATCGATCTAGCATGTAACACCTCATATCACTTTGCGGCCTCACGCACGGTATCCCCACGGTGTCGCCTTACCTTTGCGGGACCGTTGGCGCCTTTTGGCACACGATATGATAGTGTCGCTAGCATCCATATGATAAGGAGCCCGGCTGACATGGCTAGTCGTAAACCCAAAGTGGCACAGACTTACAGGACAGCATCCATGACCCAAAGATCGAACGTGTCGGTCATCGCGAGTAAGTTCCGGGTTGTAGCACTGGCTAGCAGATTCTCGAAACCGGCTGTAGCGGCTAACAGATCTCCCAGACTCAACGCGTGACATTTCCTCGAAGGGACGTATACAGAACGAAGAAGGACACATGCCGCCAGCCTAAGTGTTCGGAGCAAGAGCAAGCTACCATGGCTCGGTGGAAACACTAGGAGACATTTCCGTAAGAGAGGCTACTAAGGATAAACAACTAGATAGTCGATCCCACACATACCAAGCATTTCAATAACATGCACACAATATGCTCGATATGTGCAAATACAACATGGCATCACAACATGACTCTACAACTCAAGTATTTATTCAATAGGCTCCGAGGAGCGAGATATTACAAACATGGGTCTCATGACCCAACATTCAGAGCATACAAGTCAAAGCACAAGCGGAAACTTAACATGTCAGGGTACGACATCTACAAATGAAAAAGGCTGAGAAGCCTGACTATCTACCAGATCCTGCCGAGGGCACAAGATCGTAGCTGAGGTAACAAGCTAAACGTCGAAGTCCACGTGGAATTACTAGTGAGAATGAAGTCTCTCTGCAAAAACATAAAATAGACAAACGTGAGTACAAATGTACCCAAAGAAGACTTACATCGTAACTAACTACATATGCATCATTATCAACAAAGGGATGGTGGAGTTTGCTGCGACAAGCCAGCTTTGACTCGGTGGCTATCCTGAACTACATCGCAAGTAACTCTTTTGAGGTGGCGCTACGAGTCCACATATTCACCAAACAATACACCACTATGGATCCGCCTCCGCCTCCCACGAGAACGCCATCCATAGCACTCACGCTATCTTGCATATTTTAAAGTATCCACTTTCACTTGTCTATGAACTATGCAAGGGTCCAAGTTTCCATATCCGAGGAATCCGCTATTCAATAGATAATGATAACCCCGCAGGGTGTACTTCTTCACACACTCTCGCCACTTATCGCCTCAGACACGCCATGTACCTCGGCAACCTTCAAGCGAAGCCGGGCGAGGAGTCGGCCACGCCTACCTAAACACTCAAGTCTCTCGTCCGTGTTTATCACCTATTCGGGTTCCATCCGCAAGGAGATCCGCCGGGTGTCGCCACGGCCCCAAACGATGTGAGCAGGGTTCCCAAGCCCACCTCGACGGGTGGATCTACGCTGGTACACCGTGCCACGGTGCCTAGTCTGTCCCAAGCCCACCTGCATCGGTGCCACTTGGTAGACTACTAACACTACTTACAAACACCGTAAACTAGTTGCAACTCCCGGACAGAGAACAAGGGTGATTAAGAAGTCGAAAGGGCTTGGAGCGCCTGAGCCCAATGTGTGGTAGTAACTGCTCATGGATCACAAACACGTAACTCAGGCCACGAGGACGGCTGCAATGAGACAACCCACCATGTACTCCTACATGGCCTCTCACCGCTACCTTTACCAAATCGTGTTCACACACTTAGCTCACATACAAGAGGACATGTTCACACACCTCCGATTCATCCTCGATGAATCGGACTGACACAACTCTAAGCAATAGCAGGCATGACAAACAAGCATGTATGAGTAGGCACAACAGGCTCAAACAACTCCTACTCATGCTAGTGGGTTTCATCTATTTCTTGTGGAATGACAGTCATGCAAAGGATAAGGGGTTCAGCTACCGCAGCAAGTAATGATGAATCGTTGTTGTCCTAATGCAGATAAAATAGAGCAGGAGCGAGAGAGTGGGATTGTATCGAAATGAACAAGGGGATTTTGCTTGCTCGGCACTTCAAGATAATATAGTTCTTCATCGGTGTCATCGAACTCATCGTCGGAACGCGTCTATCGAGAGGGGGCAATTACCGGCAACTGAGAAAGAAACACAATCAATGCAAATGCAAAATATGATGCATGATCATGACATGGCAATATGCTGTGGTTTGAGCTAATGCAACTAGCAACAGATTAAATGAAGTTGGTTCGAATACAAGATTCAAATTCAAACTCCATATGTGATTATTCAAATGCCATTCATATGATTTGTGCTATACAGCAGCTATAAGTTGTTCTAACATGCATGAAAATGGTACAGATGGATAGATTGGATTTTTCTGATCATTTTTCATATATAATTTATTAGATTTGGAGCTACGGTTGATTTTCTATGAATTTTAGAAGTTTGAACTAAATTCTGAAATTTATAAATCATTCTCGATTTATTTTAATTCGAGAAAAGGATCATCACACAAGATGATGTCGTGGTGATGTCGGCAAGTCAACAGAGGCGGGTCAGTCAAATCGACCAATGGCCCATTGGTCGCTGACCCAAAGGTCGCTCAAAGGTCAATGGCGGTGGGTCCGGTCAATGTACCACGCCAAGAAAGTCAACTCGACATGCGGGCCGGTGGGTTAGTCTAATTTAAACAGGGAATAATTCCGGGTTAATTTTAGCGCGTGGGGCCCATCCGTCAGTGGCACAGTGATCAGCTAATGGCGTCATTAGTGTTAACTAAATGTGCCACGTTGGCTCGCCGGAGTCTTGCCGGCGGCGACCAGAATGACGGCGCCTCGGCTCGGATTTGAGCTACGGTTGGCGGTTAGGCGAGCTGAGGGCACCAGGGATTAGCCCTTGCTCGTCCGCATCCAAAGGACCGGACGGGAGGCCGCGGGGTGGCCGGGAGCAGCGGCGGCGGCGAGCAAGGCGGCGGCCGGAGCTCGGGTGTCGACGAAATCAATGACACGGCGCGCGGGAGGACCAGCGGTTTGCACCTATGTGATCTACGAGAGCTCCCGAACCCAACGGAGGCACGCACGGGACCATTTGGTCACCGGAGCCTCGTCGGCGACGAAGCTTCGGCGGCGGCGGCGACGGACTCATGGTCATCGGGCGTGCGGCGAGAAATCGACCAAGGCGGGAGGGGGAGATGACGGCGGGGCTCACAGTGGGGTCGGAGACGGTCTTAGCGAGCTCGGGGAGGCGGATACGGCGGCATATCGACGGCGGCGATCCTCGGTGGCCGAGGAGGGGAACGGCGGAGCTGGCGGCATCCAGGGCTTCCGGCGCCTTCCTTCTTGGTGAGGAGGGAGAGGGGGACGAGGCGGGGCATCTTGGCGCATCGGCGAGGCGAGGGGAGGACGGTGGCTGCGGCAATCGGCGTCGGCGGTGATGGACGCGTTCAGTCCAGGCGAGAGAGAGGGAGCAGGGGTGAGAATGAGCGAGAGAGAGAAAGTCCGGGGCGTCCAGGCGTTTCCACGATGAACGGCGAGGACGCAGGAGGCGCCGGCAGCTGCTGGCGAGGAGGTGGGCGCCGGCGCGGCGCTGTTGTCGTGCCTCTCGCCCTCTTGGCAGAGGTAGGGGACGATCGCGATTGCTGGGCTGGGCTGGGCTGGAGGGGCTGGGCTGCCACTGGGCTGCCAGCGTGTAAGGCTGTAGGTTCCTTTTCTAATTTGTTTCTATTTTCTATTTTCGTAATTGTGTTTGGCTTTATTAAAATGCGGGGCACTTCTAAAAATCTTGAAAATAATTTTGGGCACTATTTGAATTATATGCAACAGCCCTCATTTAGTTTTCGTAATTATTTGAGCATTTAAATTATTTATAGCATTTAAATGCCCAAATTCAAATACTTTATGAATTAATTCAAAAATCCAAAATGGACCTAGAATATGTGCATCATTTCTGCCATCGCATAAGATTTCCATAAATGATGAACATTTTTGAAAGCCATCTGGACTTCATGAAAATATTTCGTGAACCTAGTGAATTCCTTTAATGCTAGGGTTTGGACAATCCCCATTTCAAGTTTCAAAAGAATTTAAACATGATGTAACACATGACTAGCTAGCTCAAGGCATACCGTAACTAGGATGTGACAACTCACCCCCATTAAACAAGAATCTCGCCCCGAGATTCAAGCGTAGGGTAAGATGAAAGGGAAGCGCAAACTAACACAATCTTCATGATCCAGGTTGCACTTCAAATGAACGTTGATTCGTTCACCAACATTGTCTCGAAGTCTTGTTCTGAGAACTCCAACTAACATGACAACGCGAGGAAAGGAAAAACTCTAAAAGAATCGTTCTTATCGAAGGTCGAACAACTTAGGATCAACTCACGGAATGAGACATAGCAACATCTCTCGAGCTGAGACACGAAACACACATCTAGAGGAATGGAGTGGAACAAACGACGGAGGTTCACTAGGTAGACAACAATTCCACACTTAAGAAGGTGGTGAACCGTTGTCGACGTAGCGAGGAGTTAAGTTGCCATGATACCATAACGAGACATCTTAGAGGAGGCAACTCATAGGCTCATCCCTTAAGTGGCAAAAAGAATTACCTCTGATTCAAAGATCATTGAGACTCTTTATACCAACTTAGGGCAATTCTCGAGCAATCATTTGGAGGGGTTCGGTAGAATGGCATACCCGGATTAGAATGGATGATGTGGATTACCTTGTTGAAAACAACACAAGGGATGATTTTAGTAACTGGGGAGAAGCTCAACAGTAGAGAGCGATTCCATTGTTTGAAAGGGTTATAGCATAACCGAGGGAACTGAGAGCAATCCCAGTTGGTGCCGATGATAACACCTAGCGCTTTTGAGTGCTCTCAGGAACTTGAGCATTTCCATGATTATCAAGGTCTTACCAACATCCATGTCAAGGATCCTGGCAACACAACATACTACCATGAGGAATAGTGATGGATGATGCGGATGCAAAGGAAGATAACACCTTCTCAGATTTCACCTTAGCGAGGCCAAGGAAACAAAATCTGGATGATCGACCGAGAGACATTTAGCATTCCGCTTCTAATGTTCTCCTTGATGTGCTAGTGTATCCCATTCATAGATATGGTTTGATATCTAGAACATCAAGTAAAAGGTCGGACTTCGGGAGCTCAAGAATCCATAAGGAATAACTACGAAGGTAAATCCTGCGAAATCCTTATGGGGATGTGGCAAACTTCCTCAATCAAGATACTACAATAATAGGTCTTCCGGCTGGACGTGTTGGCCACGACATCCTCTTTACCGGCTACAGAGAGACCAATATTATAGTTCTTGGAAGATGCTCCAACCATCATATCTGCCTGAGATTCAGATCTGGTTGGTGTTAGAATATTCCAGACTCATCAAGTCTAGAGGGAAAAAACGAAAGTTTGCAACACAAATCGACGAGATGATGTTGCGAGATTCTCGGGGGATGAACTACGATAGCAAGCTCCAAAACATGAGCTGGTTCCGCTACAACATGTGATCACGTTGTCCAAGACAAGCATGACCACATAGTAGTCTTACAATGAAACACTACCGAGTTCTGGTTGGGAACCATCATCGAGGATATCGAAGTCCTCACATAAGTCCGGATTAGCTCTTATGAAGGAACTCCTTCTCCTTGAACAAATCAGTCAGTGGCTTGGTGTGCTAGGGACACATATATAATGGAGGTAGCGAGCCTATCAAACCATAGCATACTTCGTGACGCATGACCGACTTGGGATGGTACCAGAGGAAACAAAACAATCTTTCTCAAGCTCACGGCGGCAACTTGCACCAGATGCACGTGAATGAGAGGAAGTCACTTCTTTCATCCAAACATATTCTTCACGAACGGGACATGAAGATAATGCTTATAAAAGTTTCCAACACTAGGTTGATGTTCAACATGAGCCATGCGGAGACAAAATCTGGCGATGGGCTCAAAAAGAACTCATCGGAATTTCCATGGAGATGGAATTCCATAACTATGTGAACAAGGTGATAGTATTGGTCGGACCCAAAAATATAATGGTGTATGCTCGAGGAAAATCCACGATTAAGACAACATTACTTAACATCGTTAGTTCCGATTTGATTTGATGATAGCCCATACTCAAATCAAAGGTTTGGGGTAAGACAATAAATCCAACAATTGACCACGAGGATCAATCAATGAAGATATCATCTTTCTTCAACACACACACACACACACACAAAGATATCCCTTTGGAATGAACTGAGTCGACAAGCTATTATCTTCCAACTCTCCAAGTTGTTGTTTAGCTTAACCAACTAGCTCAGGGGTATTCAACACAGATTCTTGGAGAAAGGGTGGTTTCGAAAACCAACTTGATCACTAGCTCAACATAGCGGTCAGGTGACATCCTGGTGATACCTCCAGAAGACATTCGAAAATCACGAACCACCGGTATGTTACTAAGCTCGAGATCAATCTTGCTTTTCGTATAAGGTGATATGATCAAATAAGCAAGGATTGACACATTCCTAACTCATTGATCAAGAGTGCACGGAAATATGGACTAGGTAGCACAATTAATCTTAGAATGATGATTCAAAACCAACACGCTAAGAATGAAATTATTGTCCATTAACTACCAAGCAACAAGGTTGCTAGGAGTATTGAATTCACACATCACGATTCACTTGTCGGCATTCGCCATGCGATAACACAAAATCGAGGATGAATAATGATGGCGAGAAGTATCACTACGCCAATAATTCACAAGAGCCGGTGCAATTCTCATGAAATTTCGACATAAAGACGGTAATACTTGAGGGTAGAATAGAATCAAAAGCTGGGTTGGCATTTTGATCATGAGCACAACTATTTTGACCTAATCTCGGATATGGATGAGGTACTGGAGTTTGTTTCTCCTAGTCATTCCGAATAGAATGGCTTGACGGACCACAAGAGTAATAGGCATCGACGAACGAATGCATGCATACTCTTGACTATCAATTGATAGACGAGGGTGGAATACAATTAAAGAGGGACAACCCAAGAGAACATATGATTTTCTGAGTTGTGGATGCATGGACTAGCATGTCGAACGAGTTCAACATATTTCTTCCGGATAACCCATGCAGAGAGGTCGAACTGGCAGAGTCACAATATAGAAAGAAGAACTCATCAAGAGCACTCTTGTTGTGATCTTTTGGTTCCCGAACTTCTGCCATATTGGTTCATGGTATTGGAAGAACAATATACCACGAACCTTGAGAACTATCGCAAGGTTACTAATAACCTAAAGGAACTAGCAAATGCTAGCAACATGAAGTAGGGTGAATCTCGGGTTCAAAACCCAGGAATAGAATACCTACTACTAAGTGGTATCACAGGATGCTTTCGAGAACGATGGCCAGAATCATCACACTGGAAACACAAATCATGGCTAGCTTACTAGGTGGTACTCTAAGACACCTAGGGTCATAATATTAGCTCCAACATATATACCGAGGTAATGAAGTACCTCAACACACTAGTTGGTGTGGTTAATCTGGCCAAAGGAACATCGGAACGGTAAGAAGGGATTTGCAAATGCATCAGACTATTTAGAGACCTGGGATGACTCGGATAGCATAACGGCTGTAAATGCTCAAAAATTTGAGACATGCTACAAAAATGGTGGCATAACCACTCGATCACCTCAATAACAAGATTCTGAGACCAATTATGAACACACGAAAATAGTAGCAATTGAACCGAGGCTTGAAACCAACAATCCTATAGGTCTACGGATTAGTAACACGTGATCCTAATAGAAAGAAGAGATACCCTAGTTCCTTAACCCCGTAGGAAAGATAGGATGACTCAGATCAGAAGGTCATAAGGTAAAGGAGTAAAAAGAGCCTTACGTTCCCAACCACAATCAATTCCCTTATATAACTAAAGCATTTCTAGACTCAACTTCGACCAGTTTGGCTTGGTAATCCCACAGCAATCAAGCTCGATACCAAAGCTGTCAGACCCGACTCAATGCCACATCGATCTAGCATGTAACACCTCATATCACTTTGCGGCCTCATGCACGGTATCCCCACGGTGTCGCCTTACCTTTGCCGGGACCGCTTATGACTTTTGGCACACGATATGATAGTGTCGCTAGCATCCATATGATAAGGAGCCCGGCCGACATGGCTAGTCGTAAACCCAAAGTGGCACAGACTTACAGGACAGCATCCATGACCCAAAGATCGAACGTGTCGGCCATCACGAGTAAGTTCCGGCAGTAGCACTGGCTAGCAGACTCGAGAAACCGGCAGAAGGGCTAACAGATCTCCAGACTAACGCGTGACATTTCCCAAGGGATGACACAGAATGAAGAAGGACACATGCCGGCCAGCCTAAGTGTTAGGAGCAGTAGCAAGCTACCATGGCTCAATGGAAATACTAGGAGACATTTCCGTAAGAGAGGCTACTAAGGATAAACAACTAGATAGTCGATCCCACACATACCAAGCATTTCAATAACATGCACACAATATGCTCGATATGTGCAAATACAACATGGCATCACAACATGACTCTACAACTCAAGTATTTATTCAATAGGCCCGAGGAGCGAGATATTACAAACATGGGTCTCACGACCCAACATTGAGCATACAAGTCAAAGCACAAGCGAAGCTTAACATGTCCGGGTACGACATCTACAAATGAAAAAGGCCGAGAAGCCCGACTATCTACCAGATCCGCCGAGGGCACAAGATCGTAGCTGAGGTAACAAGCTAAACGTCAAGTCCACGTGGAATTACTAGTGAGATCAAGTCTCTCGCAAAAACATAAAATAGGCAAACGTGAGTACAAATGTACCCAAAGAAGACTTACATCGAACTAACTACATATGCATCATTATCAACAAAGGGATGGTGGAGTTTGACCGCAGAAGCCAACTTTGACTCGATGGCTATCCTGAACTACGATCGCAAGTAACTCTTTTGAGGTGGCACACGAGTCCACATATTCACCAAACAATACACCACTATGGATCCGCTCCCGCCTTCCCACGAGAACGCCATCCATAGCACTCACGCTTATCTTGCGATTTTAAAGTATCCACTTTCACTTGTCTATGAACTATGCAAGGGTCCAAGTTTCCATATCCGAGGAATCCGGCTATTCAATAGATAATGATAACCCCGCAGGGTGTACTTCTTCACACACGCTCGCCACTTATCGCCTCAGACACGTCATGTACCTCGGCAACCTTCAAGTGGAAGCCGGGCGAGGAGTCGGCCACGCCTACCTAAACACTCAAGTCTCTCGTCCGTGTTTATCGCCTATTCGGTTCCATCCGCAAGGAGATCCGCCGGGTGTCGCCACGGCCCCAAACGATGTGAGCAGGGTTCCCAAGCCCACCTCGACGGGTGGATCTCACGCTGGTACACCGTGCCACGGTGCCTAGTCTGTCCCAAGCCCACCTGTACCGGGTGCCACTTGGTAGACTACTAACACTACCTACAAACACCATAAACTAGTTGCAACTCCTGGACAGAGAACAAGGGTGATTAAGAAGCCGAGAGGGCTTGGAGCGCCCGGAGCCCAATGTGTGGTAGTAACTGTTCATGGATCACAAACACAGAACTCAATTCCTGAGGACGGCTGCAATGAGACAACCCACCATGTACTCCTACATGGCCTCTCACCGCTACCTTTACCAAATCGTGTTCACACACTTAGCTCACATCTGAGAGGACATGTTCACACACCTCTCGATTCATCCCACGATGAATCGGACTGACACAACTCTAAGCAATAGCAGGCATGACAAACAAGCATGTATGAGTAGGCACAACAGGCTCAAACAACTCCTACTCATGCTAGTGGGTTTCATCTATTTCTTGTGGAATGACAGTCATGCAAAGGATAAAGGGGTTCAGCTACCGTAGCAAGTAACTGATGAATCGTTGTTGTCCTAATGCAGTAAAATAGAGCAGGAGCGAGAGAGTGGGATTGTATCGAAATGAACAAGGGGGATTTTGCTTGCCTGGCACTTCTGAAGATAATATAGTTCTTCATCGGTGTCATCGAACTCATCGTCGGAACGCGTCTATCGAAAGGGGGCAATTACCGGCAACTGAGAAAGAAACACAATCAATGCAAATGCACAATATGATCCATGATCATGACATGGCAATATGCTGTGGTTTGAGCTAATGCAACTAGCAACAGATTAAATGAAGTTGGTTCGAATACAAGATTCAAATTCAAACTCCATATGTGATTATTCAAATGCCATTCATATGATTTGTGCTATACAGCAGCTATAAGTTGTTCTAACATGCATGAAAATGGTACAGATGGATAGATTGGATTTTTCTGATCATTTTTCATATATAATTTATTAGATTTGGAGCTACGGTTGATTTTCTATGAATTTTAGAAGTTTGAACTAAATTCTGAAATTTATAAATCATTCTGGATTTATTTTAATTCCAGAAAAGGATTACTGTGTCAGCATGATGTCAGGGTGATGTCAGCAAGTCAACAGAGGCGGGTCCAGGTCAAAACTGACCAATGGCCCATCGGTCGCTGACCCGAAGGTCGTTCAAAGGTCAATGGCGGTGGGTGGGTCCGGCCAACACCACGCCAAGAAAGTCAACCTGACATGTGGGCCCGGTGGGTTAGTCTAATTTAAACAGGGAATAATTCCGGGGTTAATTTTAGCGCGTGGGGCCCATCCGTCAGTGGCACAGTGATCAGCTAATGGCGTCATTAGTGTTAACTAAATGTGCCACGTTGGCTCGCTGGAGTCTTGCCGGCGGCGACCAGAATGACGGCGCCTCGGCTCGGATTTGAGCTACGGTTGGCGGTTAGGCGAGCTGAGGGCACCAGGGATTAGCCCTTGCTCGTCCGCATCCAAAGGACCGGACGGGAGGCCGCGGGGTGGCCGGGAGCAGCGGCGGCGGCGAGCAAGGCGGCGGTCGAGCTCGGTGTCGATTTAAATCGACGACACGGCGCGCGGGAGGACCAGCGGTTTGCACCTATGTGATCTACGAGAGCTCCCGAACCCAACGGAGGCACGCACGGGACCATTTGGTCACCGGAGCCTCGTCGGCGACGAGCTCGTGCGGCGGCGGCATACGGGACTCGCGGTCATCGGCGTTGCAGCGAGAAATCGACCAAGGCGGGAGGGGGAGATGACGGCGGGGCTCACAGTGGGGTCGGAGACGGTCTTAGCGAGCTCGGGGAGGCGGATACGGCGGCATATCGACGGCGGCGATCCTCGGTGGCCGAGGAGGGGAACGGCGGAGCTGGCGGCATCCAGGGCTTCCAGCGCCTTCCTTCTTGGTGAGGAGGGAGAGGGGGACGAGGCGGGGCATCTTGGCGCATCGGCGAGGCGAGGGGAGGACGGTGGCTGCGGCAATCGGCGTCGGCGGTGATGGACGCGTTCGGTCCGGGCGAGAGAGAGGGAGCAGGGGTGAGAATGAGCGAGAGAGAGAAAGTCCGGGCGTCCAGGCGTTTCCACGATGAACGGCGAGGACGCAGGAGGCGTCGACAAATGCTGGCAGAGGTGGCCGCTCGGCGCAGCGCGCTGTTGTCGTGCCTCTCGCCACTTGGCAGAGTAGGGGACGATCGGCGATTGCCGATGGGCTGGGCCACTGGAGGGCTAGGCTGCCGGTGGGCTGCCAGAGTAAGGCAGTAGGTTCCTTTTCTAATTTGTTTCTATTTTCTATTTTCTGTAATTGTGTTTGGGTTTATTAAAAATGCCAGGGCACTTCTAAAAATCCTGAAAATAATTTTGGGCACTATTTGAATTATATGCAACAGCCCTCATTTAGTTTTCAGAATTATTTGAGCATTTAAATTATTTATAGCATTTAAATGCCCAAATTCAAATACTTTATGAATTAATTCAAAAATCCAAAATGGACCTAGAAATATGTGCATCATTTCTGGCTACTGCTTACAGTATTTTCCATAAATGATGAACATTTTTTAAAGCCATTTGGACTTACTGAAAATATTTCAGGTGAACCTAGTGAATTCCTTTAATGCTAGGGTTTGGACAATCCCCATTTCAAGTTTCAAAAGAATTTAAACATGATGCAACACATGACTACCTAGCTCAGTGCATACCATAACTAGGGATGTGACAATTGGAGTACGGTATACCTTTGGCGGAGGCAGGAAAAGCTGCCGTCGACTGGACTCAGGGACCCGCTCCCGAGCACGCTCGTCGAGAGCGCGCTGCAGGTTCTCTAGTCGAGTGTGCTCAGCCAAATTAGCCAGGCACGCCTCTTCCAAGGCCCGAGCCTCGGGGGTTTCTCCAACGATGGGCGTGTGGAGTGCATCCATGTTGCGGCGACGAAGTTCTTCTCTCTGTTGTGAAGAAAGAGGTTCGGGATGGTATTCCTCATGGACGCGCGACGGATCACCGCCACCTTCTTCGCCGTCTTCGCAACGAAAGCCAGGTGGACCACGCGGTCCATCGACCATCAAGACTTCACCGCAGGTCATCGCTATCGCCTTTTCGGATCACGGTCCCATGAGCCACCGACAGATCGAACATGCCGTGGAGAGTTTTGTCGGGCTCGATTGCCGCGACTTGATGGGTGGTCGAACGCCGAGCCACCACGTGTTTCACCCACCGCTGAAGCCGCGATCGACCGTATCGCTTGTAGCAGCGAACAGCGGGAAGGGAAGACACCATCGGGGCCGACTGATACTGAGTCGATGGCTGCCGGAGAAGGACGCCGCGAATGCACGCGCGAAAGTGCGTCGCCCCTCGGACGGGGAGCGCCTCAATGTCAAGGGGAGCTTCTTGAAGCCATGTTGAGTCGTCGGCAATGAAAACGAGCGCGCCGAGACGGATCTCGCGGCCCTCAGCCAATCCGCCGCCGGAAACCATGATGATGATGATCGGAAAAACTTGCAACTTCACCAACAAGTCGCTAAGACACCTGCCCCACGATGGGCGCCAACTGTCGTGGTTCTAAGGCTGATAGTAGAAAGGGGGTAGGTATGGAGAGGCAAGATCTCAGCTATGATGAAGGTGTACACATGAGTATTACGAGTTCAGACCCTTCTCGGTGGAAGTAACAGCCCTACGTCTCGGTGCCCGGGAGCGGTCGATTGGATTATATATGTGATGTTACAGGGGGTGCGAACCCTTGTGCTAGAGGAGGGGTTGGCTTATATAGAGTGCGCTAGGACCCCAGCCATCCTCCATTGCAAGGGACTTAATGTACATAAAGTGGGGGCGTTACTAGTAATGCCAGCCTTAAGTGCTGTTAATGACCTTAAAGACTACGGAGTCAACGCCTGTCCGTTGTACTGCTGAGTGACTCCGGGTCTTCGGTAGGTCGAGTGATTATCTGGATGGTCGAATGACAGTAGGTAGGAGGACTCTCGAGTGACATGATTTGTCGAGTGGATTGCACTCGACATCTTCGACTGGGGGTCTCTTGCTGCTTCTTGGTCCTCTTATCTTCTAGGGTAGTGACCTTGGATAGGACGTATAGGTCAGGCCTATGACCCTACCCCAGGTCTGTATCCTCATCACGGAGTGCCACACACCTAGCGTGTGGCACTTATCATTTGGGTACATTTAAATTGCTTTGCGCCGGTTTTTCTATAATATGGGATACATAATCCTTGGGTAAATGTGATCGAATCTTGCAACCAAAATAGTGCAAATGACATGGTTTTATACTTATAATCCATAAAACTTATTTGGACGAAAAAATTATGCAACCACAAAAAAAATTGTAGTCAGCAACATACAAAGATGAACGAGGGGGATAAAACATACACACTATTGTCATGTTGTATCTTCGTATGTTGTGGACCAGAAGAAGAAAAGTTAAGGCTGGCCAGCTAGTCGGACGTTCGCTTGGGTGGCTTTTGAGGGTCATCAGCATCGTAAAGACCTGGGCATAGTGAGTGAGTAGCACAGGAAAATGCCAAAAGGAGCCAACCGCATGAAGCAACCACATCTAAAACTAGTTTGGATGGCAGCATGGCATGGACAACAGAGATGAAGAAGTGAGGAAATTTGTGGCCTATGGGGAGAAAAAGAGATACGGAAAGAAAGAACAAGAGAATGGGATTGAGAAAAGATGGTCGTTTGGGCTTTCGAGATCAAATGATCGCATTGACAACACATGAAGTCAAACCAATGCAAATGGTTGGAGGAGGACTCATGCTCGACGTCTGGAGTGGATCAAATGACGATCAAAGGCATATACAAATAGAAAAAGAAACCTAGGATGAAGTAAGTGCTTGTGGGTGCATGAAGAGTTAGTAGAAGCATGTGCAAAGAGTCAGTGGGAAGTGTAATTACTTGGTGGGCCTATTTGATGATGCAGATAAGCTACATCTCAAGATATAAACAATATAGTGGGAATGAATCTCTTATGTGTATAGAATGAGGTGAGGAGGGATGGGGTTGGTCTCGAGAAACTTGGGTGTGAAGAGCAAATTAGTAGGGTCTTTTGCAAAAATGCCAGGGCTTATCTCGCATACATTAGATGCATATCAAATGGTCGGAAAAGGATGAATTTTACACACCATCATCACCAACAAGGAATGGGATCAAGTTGGCACACAAGCTTGCTAGGAATTCATATGATTCTAATTTTGTAATTTTTGGGGGTGATCTTGTTGTAGGGTGAAACCCTAGGGAAGATCTTTTCACACTTGGAAGGGAGGGGAGTGAAGAATACACAAGAACACAAGAGGAGAATCACTTAAACAAACCCAAATCACACATCCACTAGAGTAGCATACATGAGATCCACAAGCATACAAGAACAACTCAAGGAAAATAGCACTAGGGTAATGTTCTTCCCACTCCAAGGAGATGAGGTCTTGATGTTGAACTTCTCCAAGAGGAGGCCTTGAAAATCCACAGGGATTCTTCCCAAAGAGGGGTCTTGATCTCCAAGAGGAGGGGATACAAGGAGCAAGGCTCTCTAGTGTCTATCAAATACTTTGCTAACCTCGAGAATGAGCTAGGGGAAGATTTTATATAGGCTAGGGACGAAATAAGAGGAAGAGTGGGGGTACAAGGGTATTTTTAGCCCTAATTGCACGCAGGCAAAGTGGAGGGGTCCGGGCACCGGGGTAAAGGGGCCCGGGCACCCGGAGGGGATGCGGCTGGAGGTGGCCGGGCACCCGGGGGCTGAAGGCCCGAGCACCCGAACCGGTCAGGGGCGCCATGGCCTTGGCGCTGGAGGTGGCCGGGCACCCGGGGTGGCAGCCGGCATGGGCCAGGCGGGAGACCGGGCACCCGAGGTGGGCTGGGCGAGCCCCAGGCGGCGGCCGGGCACCCGCGACCGAAACGTCCGGGCACCCAGAGTGTCCAGGGGTTTTTTCCCTTCCCGTGGCTACGTGTCCGGGCACCCAGGGTCCTTCTGTCCAGGTACCTGAGGTGTCTAGGAACTTTGTTCCTTCGTTCTTCTCGTTCCCCTCTGCCTTCTCTTACTCCATAAATGTTCGTGTCTCCATCCTCACCTTCTCACGATCATCTCCCTTGGTACCTAAGAGTGCATATCACTTCTGTTTGAGGTAGGACCCAACTCTCGTGTGAAGTTGAATGGAGTTCGAAGAGGAACGAGTTAACCTCGGTTTCGATGTCGCGTGCGTGAGCTCTCATCATTGGTCCTCTTCGTGCTTGCGGTGGTGACGGGACGTCCATGGGGATGGTTGAGGGATGCTCTGCGTCATGTTCCCCCTTGAGGGAGTCCTGGACTAGGGGGTGTCCGAATAGCCGAACTATCATCATTGGCCGGACTCCAAGACTATGAAGATACAAGATTGAAGACTTTGTCCCGTGTCCGGATGGGACTTTCCTTGGCGTGGAAGGCAAGCTTGGCAATACGGATATGTAGATCTCCTACCATTGTAACCGACTACTGTAACCCTAGCACTCTCCGGTGTCTATATAAACCGGAGGGTTTTAGTCCATAGGACTAACAACAATCATACCATAGGCTAGCTTCTAGGGTTTAGCCTCCTTGATCTCGTGGTAGATCTACTCTTGTACTACCCATATCATCAATATCAATCAAGCAGGAGTAGGGTTTTACCTCCATCGAGAGGGCCCGAACCTGGGTAAAAACATCGTGTCCCTTGTCTCATGTTACCATCCGCCTAGACGCACAGTTCGAGACCCCCTACCCGAGATCCACCGGTTTTGACACCGACACCCCTCTTGGGAGAGATCCGTCCACGGATCATGATCTTTATCGTCGTGGTATTTGGCCAAATCCTTGACATTGAAGATGTCGCTTATGTTGTACTTGTCGCGTGGGATGTCGGTCTTATAGGCATTGTCATTGTAGCGTGCAAGCACCTTGAAGGGTCCATCGACGCGTGGTAGAAGTTTAGACCTGTGTTCTTTGGGGAAGCGGTCCTTGCGAAGATGGAGCCATACGAGATCTCCCAGTTGAAATACCATCGGTGTCTTGTTGATGTTGAGCTTGGCGGCGAGGCGGTGTACTTGACGCTCGATCGTGGACCTTGTTTTTTCATGCATCTTCTTGATGTAAGTGGCTCCTGCACTAGCGTCCATGTTCGCTCGTTCTTGGAGCGGTAGAGGAAGGATGTCCAAGGGCAACAAAGGGTTGAAGCCGTAGACAACCTCGAAGGGGACTTGCCGGCAGTAGTGTGTCTTACGCGGTTGTAGGCATACTCGGCGATGGGTAAGCACTCCTCCCATTCCTTGATGTTCTTCTTGATCAACACGCGTAGGAGTGTGGAGAGCGTCCAGTTGGTGACTTCCGTTTGGCCATCGATTTGAGGATGATAGGCCATGGAGAATAGTAGCTTGATGCCGTTCTTGGTGCATAGCATCTTCCAAAAGTAGCTTAGGAACTTAACGTCTCGGTCTGACACAATTGTCTTTGGCACTCTGCGTAACCTCAAGATTTCCCTGCAAAAAAGATTTTCCACATGTGAAGCATCATCTATCTTATTGCATGGGATGAAATGTGCCATTTTAGAGAATCGGTCCACAACAACAAATACAGAATCCTTGCCATTTTGAGTCCTAGGTAGTCCAAGCACAAAATCCATGCTAATATCTTCCCATGGTTGATATGGAATAGGAAGTGGCATATGTAACCCATGAGATTGAGCTTGGGACTTAGCTTTGCTACATGTAGAGCATCGGTTGGTGAAGCGTGAGACATCATGGAACATCTTGGGCCAAAAGTATTTCTTGGAGAGTGTGGCAAAAGTCTTGTCACGTCCGACCATAAATCCTCCTCCATGCGCCTCTTGCAAAAGTAACAAACGAAGAGAAGACTCGGGGATGCATAGTTTGTTAGTTCTCATTAGATAACCATTTTTGATATAATATCGTTCCCAGGATGTATGCGTCACACATTTAGCATAAGGAGTAGCAAAAGTCACATCATGCTCATACAAGTCTTTGATATGTTCGAATCCAACAACATTCAATTCAAGTTGAGTAACTAACATGCATTTGCGGGAAAGAGCATCTGCCATAACATTTTCTTTGCCCTTAATGTACTTGATCACATAAGGGAAAGATTCAATAAATTCACTCCATTTAGCATGCCGTTTATTCAATTTGGTTTGACCTTTAAGGTACTTAAGTGTCTCATGATCAGTATGTATGACAAATTCATGTGGGCGAAGATAATGCTCCCAAACATGCAATACACGCACTAAAGCATACAATTCTTTGTCACAGCTGGAATAGTTAAGTTGAGCAATGGAAAGTTTTTCGCTAAAATATGCAATGGGTCGCTTTCCTTGCATCAAACTCCACCAATTCCCTTACCACTAGCATCGCAATGAACCTCAAATTTTTTATCGAAGTTAGGCAACGCAAGAACCAAAGCATGTGTAAGCAAAGATTTGAGCTCATAAATGCGGTAGATTGCAAGGGTCTCCAAACAAAGGGTGCATTTTTCTTACTCAAAGCATGCAACGGTGCGGTAATAGTGCTAAAGTCTTTCACAAAGCGACGATAAAAACCCCGCTAGACTAAGAAAACTACGTACTTGTTGCAAATTAGTGGGTTGAGGCCAAGTTTTAATTGCTTCAATTTTAGATTCATCAACATGAACACCCTTTGAAGAAACTACGAAACCCAAGAAAACAAGCTTGTCAACACCAAAAGTGCATTTTTCCATATTGGCATAAAGACGTTCCTTTCTGAGAGTTTGTAAAACGGCCATAAGATGATTTACATGATCTTTGACGGATTTGCTAAACACAAGTATGTCATCAAAGTAGACCACAACAAACACTCCAATGTATGCGCGAAGCACAAAATGCATAACACACATGAAAGTACTGGGAGCTTCCGATAAACGCATAGGCATAACTACCACTCATACAAGCCAAATTTAGTTTTAAAAGTGGTTTTCCATTCATCACCTTCTTGTATGTGGAATTGATAGTAGCCACTTTTAAGATCAATTTTTGAGAAAATGGTGGCGCCGCTAGCTCATCTAGCACATCATCGAGGTGTGGAATAGGATGCCTATAGTGAATTGTGATAGCATTGATGGGTCTACAATCAGAGCACATGCGAAAACTACCGTCTTTCTTAGGCACAAGAATATCCGGAACAACACAAGGGCTTAAGCTTTCACGTACATGGCCGTTGTCGATGAGTTGTTGTACTTGACGTTGGATCTCCTTAGTTTCTTCGGGGTTGACGCAGTATGGAGCCTTGTTCAGAAGAGGTGCGCCGGGGATGAGGTCGATCCGGTGTTCGATGCCTCGTAAAGGAGGAAGCACCACAAAAAAATACAGTTCCGTGATGATACGTGTTTGTCATAGTAGGTCATGTTTTCTACCATGCATGTACATCCATGACGATTTTATGACAGAATCAAGATAGTCATACCTGTGCTGTCGTAGAAGTGTTCCATGACAATACCAAAATTATCATCATGGAAGTGTTCACTTCCATGATGATAAATGACGCATCATGGAAGTGCTTTCGTCAAGGGTAACCGACACGTGGCATCCACCATAACGGGTCGCCGTTAAGCTATCGGGTACGGTTTTGGATCCTATAACACCGCGTTGATCTCCTCTAGCTCGATGTCAAGAATTTGCCATCCTACATCGCCATCGAGCCCCTTTTGTCATTTCTGAAGGACACGTTCTGCGATGTTGGCTTGGGATCCACAGCTTCCAAGTCAGACCTCATCGACGGTGACCACGAGGAGGGCACCCTCTCCGGTTCTTCCAAGGGGAAAGAGCCCATCTTCTCTTCTAAGGGGAAAGAGCCCGTCTGTGACATCAGGGAGGGCACCCTACAGCCGTGCTCCTCCAAGGGGAAGGAGCCCATCTGCGACAACACGGAGCACATCCAGGGTCCGTGCTCTTCCCACGGGAACGAGCCCATCTGTGACAAGTGAGGAAACCCATGATTTGTTTTGCTATGCCTCTTCACAGGGGGAAACCCATGATTTGTTTTGTGGAGTCCCTTTTATAGTGTAGTGAGAACATGTCCAGTTCTAATTGCTATATTTGGTTGTTTACAGCATGCGTTGTTTATTTCAGTTGTTCACAATGTGATGCTCTATATGTGCAATTATTTACTATGCAGTACATTTCATCAATCCAGATTTAAACATACTAATAGGAATGCATATATTTGCTTGCTGTTAAGCCTGTTATAGCTAGCATATGCCTCTTTTAAAGTTTTCTGATTGTTCAGTTGTTTGTAGTTAGCATATGTCCAGTTTCAAATGCTATCTTTGGTTGTTTGTAGTATGCCTTGTTTATTCCATTTATTCACAACATAATGTTCTATATGTGCAAGTATGAACTATGCAGTTCAATTTCATCAGTACCAGTTTCAACAATACCACTATGAATGACTACATTTGGTTGCTGCATCTTGTAGTTAACATGCCTTTCCCTTTTTACTTAACAATAACCAGTGTATTTAGACCAGCACAATACCAGTTTGAATGACTATGTTTGCTTGTTGTTAAATGTTAGGCTTGTTGCAGTTAACACACCTTTCATTTGTTTTGCTTTACTAGCGTGCTTAAACCTGCACACTAAAGCGTTCTTTCGGAGATTATTTTGTCTGCCATGGATAATTTGGGTTGATGTTTAGTCTGTTGTGCTTAACATGCCTCTCGATGTACCTACACAGGACAATTTTGGGAACGACTGCTGTTTTCCATCGAGGTTAGTTTCATCCCATGGCTTATATATACTCACTGTACAGGATATCGGTAGCTGGTACCATATAGGCCGGGGCTGATAAGGGACTAATCGGTGAATCGGACTTTTAACTGAATGTATATGTAACCCATTTATCGTTAGGTTAACTAGGGCCATATGTAATATATCTAAGGCTACATAGCAACATGCACTGTACTTAATGTCTAAATATGCAATCCTAGGCTACATAGAAACAATGAAGAGTGTTACCTTAATATTCTGATGATGTCTAGATATACGTAGAAGAGCAGCAGCAGCAACAACAACAACAACAACAACACAACCCTGTTTGGATACTCAACTTAGCTAGAGGTTAGAGTTAGTTTCTAGCTCATGACTAACCCTGAACTAACTCCATCCAAAGAGGTGTTTGGATGACAAGGTTAGATTGACAATAAATGCACTAGGAGAACTAGCTCCAATTAGCACTTCTTGGGTTGGATAGTTTTTCTTTGGATTGGTTGGATGCAACTAGCTCAAGCTAGCCCTCATGTTTGGATATACTTTAGGGCTATTTGAGCCCGAACTAGCTCAAACTAACTCTAACCCATGGATACAACAACAGTTAATCAACCGATAATTTGTAAGAATGCAATAAACTCCTTCCGGCACATAATATAAGATGTTAATTCATCTAATATGTTAGTATATTGGATGTTATAAGATATTATAAAAGAGTGTTGCACTACATTATTGTGCAATTGATGTTTAGCTTTTAATATTAACTTGGTGCTTTTAGGCACATATGTCATTGGTAAAGATCCGCGCTTCGACCCTTTATGCGTATGGGGCAATTAGATATCGATGAACCAGCATCAAGTGAGGAAGCTGATAAAGATTGTTAGTAAAATGGGTCAAAAGATGGCAATTAAACTATTTGTTTACACTTTATCCAAGACAACAACGAACTGTAGGACGGCAAGTAAGAACTCTGCAGCCTTCTTTTTACTGCCCATAATGAGTTGTGTTAGATGACAATGTTTGAATCTTTTTCCTTTGCAGTGGTTGCCAAAGCAGTTTAATCAAGATTACCTCTCAGACTACATGATTGGTGGGCATGCAAAGGTTAAAGTATTTCTACCAGAACACGATGATTATTAGATGTTTTCATGAAGCTCGTGAAGGATGGGTAGTCGGCCATCACAAGTGGTTGTACTAGAGTCGTGCGTGCCTTCTACATGGAGGATGGCACAATATGGGCATTCTGCTTCACCTTGTTCAACAATTAGAATGTATTTCACATCTTTCTTTACCGTCTTTAATAGTACAAGCATACAACTGTGGTTCTTCATTCTTTATTTGGTTCTTATGTAATTCTTGAACATATGTACCTATGAATTGAATAATGCATTGGTTGTTTGAACCTGATGGATATGAATAAATCTATAACATACATTCAAATTAAAATTCAAATCCGGTACAATTTGAAATAACAACAATTAAATTACGGTGAAATTATGCTCTCCAGGTCATTACGGCACACACGGTTGGTAAAATACAAACGTTTGCGATATACACCATAATCTGACACAGTTCACATAGAGGAAACGTGTGCAAGCATACACACAGTTGCTGTTTGCAAAGCATGTGCGATGTCAGACAATATCACAAACAATGCGGGCAAACTAAACGTTTGTAATAGTTCCCTTATCATACATGATTCGCAACCATGAACTGTTTCTGATGAAGTATGCATCGTAAACGTTGCACCACAAAATAGCATGTGTGATAGTTGTCGTGTACGACGATGTTATGACGGACCAACGTTTCGTAATCCTGTCTGACACTCATACGATGATTAGCTAATCTTCTTAATTAGTTATCACATACGGTTTGGAAAAAGCGAATGTGTGTGATTGTATGCTTATCATACACGTTCTATAATAGTGAACTATTTGTGATGGGCCGCACATCATAAATGTACCACCACAGAATACCGACTGCGATGGCAATGCGAGCACAAACGAGTAGGAGTACTATATATGCATCTTGGCTCCCTATCCCCGACGGTTTCTGGGTCGTGTGGGAAGGACCCCCCCTATCGCCCACACTCACTTGGCGACGGTTCCAAATGTCGTCGCGGAAAGGGGTTAAAAATCGTTTGTATAGCACCGACGTGTATCAGTGAGGGAATATTATCTATTCGAATAGTCGTGTCCACGGTAATGGACGCTCGGAGTGGTATCCTGATCTATTACAACTAGAAATGGATATTTGAGATATGTGGTGGATATGTTGGCGCCGGGATCGCTTTCTCGCAGGGAGTCGAGGAAGGATCTATGGGCGTTAATACTACAACATGCTTGTTAATATTAAAATGTTATTCTATACTCTTCTGAATGCTGCAAGATGCTAGTCTTCGATAGGCTAGGCTTTCCCCTCTCTTCTGGCATTCTGCAGTTCAGTCCACAGATACAACTCATTCCTTTGATACTGATGCATACTTAGTATAGATCTGATGTAAGTCTTGCGAGTACTTTGGATGAGTACTCACGGTTGTGCTTTGCTACCTCTTTTCCCGTATACTCGGTTGGTGTGATCAGGTGGTGGATCCCAGGAACCAGATGCCACCCCGTCAACTGCTACTACGTGGAGACCGCCGACGACCATGAGTAGTTAGGAGGTCCCAGGCAGGAGGCCTTGCCTCTTCGATCGTTGTTGTTTTTGTGTTTGACTTCTTAAGGCATCCTTGTTTAACTTATGTCTATACTCAGATATTGTTGCTTCCGCTGACTCGTTTGTATCGAGCTTCTGTATTCGAGCCCTCGAGGCCACTGGCTTGTAATATGAAGCTTGTATTATTTTAGTTGGTGTCTAGAGTTGTGTTGTGACATCTTCCCGTGATTCCTAATCTTGGTCGTATACATTTGCGTGTATGATTAGTGTATGATTAAATTAAGGGTGTCACAAGTTGGTATCAGAGCTGACTGCCTGTAGAAACCCCCTTTCCAACTCCTTGGCCAAAGTCGAGTCTGGTCTTTGAAAAACTGTTTTACTAACATGGTTGTGTGGCTTATGGGCCCACGTCGCCATTGAGTGGCATTAGGATCTTTTACTCCTCGTCTATACTCTGTGACTCTGATCTCTCTTCTATTCGGGTTGGTATCTGAATTTGTAGCACTATCAAAGAGAATGTTTGGCTTCCATCTAGCTCCAGCTTCAAGAATGAGAATTTTGGTGGAAATGATCTATTTGATTTGGTGAGGGGGGAGAAACGAAGGGGTATCCACTTTCTGGTGACAATGGTGGATAATTTCCCCCCAACCCCAACTTCTAGAATTTTTCGAAGCACCCCCTAAAGAGCTTCATAAAAAACCTAGGAGTTGCACCCTAGATTTTAGTTTTTGCGAAGCAGTATATCGTGAGCTATCCCGTTTGGCTTGTGTTTTTTTGAAGCGGAACTGAATTTTAAGGAGAAAAGCAGTCCCAAACAGGATATGGATAAGAAGCGCCTTTTTCGAGAATCTGGATAAAAAGCACTTTTCTTTTAGAGAAATAGGATAAAAAGCACATGGAAACTAGGACCTGGCCCGTGAGACGAAACGTAAACCTGCCCATGGGCCTCGGTCCACATCGATCTCGGCCATCTCAGTAATTCTTAAACCCTCCTCCCTTTCTCTCTTCTCTTCCTCAGTCGACGCAGCGCCACCACCTCTCTCTCTCCCCCACCATCCGCCATGGGCCTCCTCAAGAACCCCCTCCTGCTCCAAGGTCTCCTCCTCCCCCTCTCACAAGATCCCGTCTCGCTTGCCCGCAAATTCCGCGGCACTAACCTCTGGATCTGGCGGTGCAGGACAGCTGCGGCAGGCTACGGCCGCGGCGGCCGCCGCCGCCGCGGGAGTGGGGCGGCGCGGCGTGGCGACGTCGACGGAGGAGTACATGCGCCGCAACTACGCCAACAATGTCTCCGAGTACAACACCGTCATCGGGTCCCTCGTCCAGCAGCGCAGGCACGTCCAGCCCTCGTTTCGGTTCCTGCACACCACCTGTTCGACGCAGTTCCGAGCAGCGGCATTTTCTGTTAATCGCTTTGTTAAGCTGTTATTGTTACGTCGATGACCTGATGTAGCCACGACCATGTCTGTGCCAACCGAATTGATTTGGTTCCGGGTCTGAATTAAATGCTTTCGTGTTGTCTTCAGGCCCTACCTGCTTCGTGATGCCTACGATGACATGCTACTCGACGGGGTGCAGCCTGTGCGGGACACATTCCACAATCTCATAGTTGGCACCATGAAAGGCAGCCGGCTACAAGATGCTTTCTACTTCCGTGACCAGATGAGAGAAATGGGCTTGCAGCCTGATGTTAGACCACTCTCTTCTTTATATGCCTTCATCTCCTATGCCAATTCCCTTTTTATTTTGTCGGACGAGTTAGGCTAATGCCTTAACTCTTTGTAGGTTAACCTATACAATTTTCTGATTTCCACTTGCGGGAAATGCAAGAACTCGGATGCGGCAATCTTGGTTGGTTATCTTCCTACCTATTTCTGAGTTGCTGGATGCTTCTCCTCTGTTACTCGTGCTCACCAATGCTCTAACTTTTGTTACCTGTACTGAAGCTTCTGGAAGAAATGAAAGCACATGGCGTTAAGTTGAAAGGAGAAACCTACATTTGTCTCTTGAATGCACTTGCAGCAACTGGGCGTACTGATCAAGTGTAAGGGGTCCTTCGCATCAATTTCTATGTTTTCAGATTGTAGAAGCATGCAACATTTAAGACTGAAATACTAAATCACGTATTCCAAGATATACACTGTGGTTGACTATCTTTACCATGATGTTGTGACTTATCAACTGGGCACTTGGAGCAAACAAGCCAAGGCCTGCAGATTGTACAATAGCTGTTCCCTTGTTTTCGTATTTCCGTTAGTAAAGCTCCATTTAGACCACTAAAAATACAGGATTAACTACTACTAGTTCCACAAATTTGAACACTAGACTACATGTAACGTGTTGGTACATCAAGGGTTATAAGAGCCTCTGGAGGTTACAGAGTAGGAGTGCCAGTTTTCCTCGCATAATGTGGGGGGATACGTTATCAGAAGACATCAATTCCACTAGTGCCTAGGTTGTCTCTTCAGCTTGTGGCAAGTTTTGCTCTAGAATTATATTAGGTAGCTAAGCATGTTTTCCAACGTACTTCCTAAGCGTGTTGATACATCCGTTTGAGCGTCAACTAATACCGGATGGAGGGAGTATAATTTATCCTGAACAGCAACTCTTTCCAGTATATCCGTTTATTATCTATGCTGGGAGAAACACTAATGTGATTGTTTTACCAGTTATGCTATAGTTCGTGATATGACCGCCGCTGGACTTGGATTAAACAAGTTTTGTTATGCTGGACTAATAACTGCATTCAAGAACAAGACACCAGCCAGTGAGGATACTCCGGCAAAAGTATGTTATGCACTCAAGAAAGTTTGTTGTGGTGGTGCATTTAACATAACTGTACTCATCCTTTTCTCTACTTTGTTTTCAGATTCTTGAGTTCGTCCAGCAGTCAAAAGGTTGGCGGTATGTTGAAAGGGTAGCAAATGATAGTGCTGAGAATATAATGATGAATGTGTCAGACGAAGAGCTATACAACTTGCCAACAGCAGAATTTGCACACAGAAGAGGATTTATATTTAAGCAGTTAACAATTTATCATGTTGCTATCCATGCTTGTGCAGACTTGGGGAGCAAAGAGGTGTGCTATGCTGCATTTTCACTGTGTTTTTAGTAAGCAGTGTCTAGTTACTGCCCAGCAGCATTGATACTTGACAAATTCACATGTCCATAATTTAGTTATCTTACATTTCGTAGTTAGCTCATGCCATGAAGTTGAGCTTTACCTACTATGAAATTTAATCCTCTTTACAATTTTGCAGACACTCGAAGCACTTCTTGACATGTTCACTAAAGAGAATTTTAATTATGATGCCTTCATTGTGATGCACGCTGTAAGGTAATCTGCAAATCTGCATGCTGAACAGTATTGATCTAATGATACATTGCATGGTTATGAGGAACTTCAATGGTTAATTGCTCCTGATATGTTCAGTTTCTAAGTATGTCGAGAACTCATCAAGGAATCGTCATCTTTGTCGAGATTCACTGATATAGCTTCGCTGTCCAAAACTTTAAGCCTGCACATTATGCATACTGAAAAGTCTCTTGTGCACGTTGAATTAACAATCTTATAAAGTGGACATTGCAAATCAATGAAATCGTGCTATGTACCGATGTTTAGGTAAATGTACATAGTATTTGGAAATGCAGTGTCTATTTTTAGGATACCTGCAATTGTCATTTGGCAACCCATCATGTTTGTCCTTTTCTATGGTAATGATTTCTATCAACTTCTGGATCTATCTGTTAATTTCTTGTCCTTTAACTGAAAAGGTGTTATCTTCGATGTGGAGATATTGATTCCGCTGTTAAGATGTTTGAAGAGTTCTCAAGCTCGAAACCCACACCCGCAGAGCTGTATGTGGTGAGTATCTTGTTAAAGTTATAACTTCAAATTTAATATTTGTGGTTGAAAGCAACATAGGTTTAATTCCATTACGAATCTTCAAATCCTAGTGATGGACATGTTTCGCGGTACACATCAGGCCTTGTGCCTTGGACTATTTTGATCTCAAAAATTTAGTTGTGAACTTTCAGAATCTTTGTAGAACTTTCCAGTTAACCACTACAGGATTTATTGTTCCTTTATAGTCACAGGCTCTAAAACACAATCATACTGCTGCTTATTAACTTTAAGCTAGCTGCTAATTTTTTATTAAGAGACCATTTTGATTAGTGGATCCAACAGTGGTAGCTCTCAGATTTCACAAATAACAGTTATATTTCACTATATTTAAAAAAAGTAAAAGATGGAAATCAAATTTGAAGTTTGAATTTGGTACCGTATGAATCCTATATGCTGAACAAAAATTAGCCACATGCCAAAAACTGAGCATCTTGGGCCAATATGCATACAAAATAATATAGATAACTTTACTATAGAGTAGCTAATTAAGGTCCTACATATAATTCGTGTAACAATAAAATATATAATTAGGAATCTATGTATCACTCTTATCCACACCATGTGTTCTCAATTTCTCACATGCACCTTTTCTATTCTATGCATCAATGGAATGCAGACACTTGCCGAGGGAGCTATGATAGGGTATACTCCAAGAGGAATGGAAGTTGCTCAAGCAACCTTGGTAATTCCTTCCTTCTAGTTTTGTGTTACAGTTTGACTAACTCGGGAGTTCAAAATCTTACGGTTTACAATACTTTTCAGGAGAAAATGACTGAAAGAAAATTCTTCTTGAATCCCAAGATGGGGACGGATCTTCTACTAGCGGCTTCTGGTGAAAAGGTAAGCAGCACAACTGCCACCTTTCAGTACTGAAGTCACAGAAGTGCTAATGCTTCCTGAAAGAAAAATTGAGTTGCACCAATGACTGTTGAAATTTCTGTGGGTTTGTTCAGACTGGTGGATATACAACTGCAAATTATATCTGGGATATGCTGCAAACCCGCAATATAATTCCAGCATTTCCTGCTGTTGAAGCATACTACAAGGGATTGAAGGTAAGCTTCAATATTTTAGAGTCAGTCATGTCATCTGGTATATTTTCCTCACCTTGGAGTCCTCCCGTGTTTCTTTCGTAACTTTGGATTGGGTTCAATTATAACATTAGTTTACAATGCCGAAACTGGTTGAGTTTTATCAAAATTTGAGAGCTTACCGTGCATTGCCACGCAATAAAAAAAGCAAGGCTTACTTCAATGTATCAGTGTGCTTGACTGAACAAACGAGAATAAAATTGACCATGCGTGGATTCTAACTCTGTTTCATGGTCTCTTGTATTCCCGACGCAGGAGCGAGAAATTCCTTCGGACGATCCACGGCTTGTCAATGTTGCCCGTGTTTTGGACAACCTGCAAATCCGGCTTGGGCCGAGGAGAAATTTTCAGTAACACACGGTCAAACTGCTCTAGTCTCCCTGAACCAATGCAGGTTGAAACTTGTTTTTTGGTAAGGAGGTTGCTGGATGCATCAATATGTTTAGTCTCCAGAAAACCGAATAACTACTTTTAGGACGACACAAAGCAAGGAGAAGCCATCAAGAATATCTATCCGTGGATAACGGTTAGGGAAGAATGGCAGGGACCAGTGTATACATCCCGAGACAGAAATGTATTGTTTTGTCGCCTCCTATGCCTAAGTCTCTTTCGTAAGTTCCATTCAATTTTGTTGTTATTTATCTGAGCAGACTATCTATCGAACTTTGTGGTTGGAGTTTGTACTGGTTGCCGTTCAAATGTGATTGTTTAGTCGTCAGTTGTAGCTTTCTGATTTCTTGGTGTTTGTATGTGGAAGATGTTTCATATTGTTTCAAACCAGGAGGTTTTGAACGGCTCCTGCTCCGCAACCTCCCTCCTCTTCATCAGCTTCTCTGACACCAGAAGAGAGCTTCTGCTGAGGTGGACGGTGTGCTGGTGCTGTTGTTTATTTTGCTATGCAACTCAAGAATAAGAACAAAAACTGAAATGGTAGCAGTCACCGTGTTGATTCTTCATGCAGGACACAAACCAAAGATCTGCAGTAACACGCATCAGGCTTGCAGCGTATTGAAGATAACAAAATAGAGAAACGTCAACTCCGTAAATTTATTCCTCCTTCGACGCTTCTCCCACCATTCAGTCTCTGTGTACTGTATATCCTCACAAAAATCTAACATCCAAGAAATTGGCAATCTTGTACTGTATTTCCTATCTCAGCCTTTAACAATAGATTTGTAAATTCGCCTTGTACAAACCGAAAATATGACGAAGAAGATACGGCCAGGACAGTATTAATGTCGATAATCAGTGCACGTCATGTAAATAGTACTCCCTCCATTCCAAAATATAGTGCGCCCACGCTTTTCGAGGTCCAACCATAAATTTAACCAACGACACCAACTGCGGCAAGAGAAAAAATTAAATAATTGAAAACTTCTTTTGAATACAAATTCACTGGTATAACTTTTACTCCCGCCATAGTCGATCTTGTTGGTTAAATTTATGGTCAAGATTGAAGCACGGGAATAGATGAAGCACTATATTTTGAAATGGAGGAAGTAGTTGAGATAAACAAAAATATAGGGCAATCTCACAGCAAATAAAAACTCCAAACACACAAGAACACTACACCAGTTCACACCCTAATTAATAATTTTACATTACAGATACTGCCACGGTAGGGTACAGAGAGCAATCGTAGTTGCCAGATACAAGCAATTAGCACCTCTAGCTTTTTTTTGAGAGAGAAATTAGCACCTCTAGCTAGGAACAAGAACAGTAAGTCAGCGTCTGTCCGTAGTGGCAACATTATGCTACAGATTAGAATCAACTTGAACCTATTGTCTCGCAGGGGCTTCAAGTCTTCAATCAAAGCTAAACAGGAAAGACAGTATGGCCCCAGGCACACAGGTACTAACTAGATCAGGCCTCACGACGCCGCAGCACCGAGAGAGCCAGGCTCGCTGCCGTGCACCCTGAAGCGGTAGATGCACGTCAGCTCAGGCTGCCCGTGGTTCGAGGAGAAGTCGAGCCGGACCATGTTGACGACCGACGCATCGGCAGTGGTCCTGTCTAGCTGGAAGGTCTGGGCGTTGCTCTTCTCGTGGTCGTAAGTGAACTCCCCCAGGTTTGTCGGCGCGCGTGGTTGCTTGTCTGACTCGTTTTCTGCTCCTTGGTACCATCCGCTGACCTGGAAATCCTTGGGAGCGCTAGACCGGTCGTAGGCCACACTCTGCACAGGCAAGGCATGACTAGAATTAATGAAGTAGAGAAGTGATTCAAGGAGTCAAGGACAGGCAGGGCATGGTTGTTCAACAATAAGATCATAAAGCAAGCAAACAAAATGGAAGAACCAGTCATGTCAACTGGAACACAGCAAACAAAGAACATAAGCTCCCTTGGTAACTGATTCCAAGCACCGCATCAGTTCCACCTCGCATACTATTCAGATCAAACCCATCAAAGATAATTTAAATCTAGGATATCAGATCAAGGCAAACAAGATTTTGGAACCACATATATGCCTGTAAGATTAGCCTTGTGGATTAGATTCAAAGCAGGAACAGAACGAGGTCATGATGTCCAAAAGCGAATCAGGACTGTTGACCAATACTTTCAAAGGCCAAGTTTGGCATTGTGGTTGATTATGATAATCCTGTTTGCCCAACCAGCTTTTGCCCATTTTACTGTTTGTGTAACCAACTTTTTCCTAAAGACTAAGTTCAATACAACTCAGCGCACCGCGAACTGAGCCTAAATTGAGTGACTGGCCAAAAAAAAAACTACATTAGCTCAACTGGTCACAGAGGGCCAAGTGTGAGCCATGTAGGTACTGAAAAGTGTTGGGCAGCAACTTGAGATGGCATTTGCTTATAGATAGTTTTCAGGGGCAATACTTCATTTTTTTCCCTCAGTAAAACCGACCGGACACAATAAAGCCTAATTGAGGGGAAGAACATATGAAGTCCAATACTATTAACAAATAGAGCTGCATGTAATGCTGTTTGATGTTTTCTGGAAGTTTCTAATAGATAGTAATGGCATCAAAAGTGAAGAGGATCAATCAGAGCACACACCCAACATGGCATATGTTGTCAGCTATCTCAAATCAAAACTTGTCGACAAAAAAATAAGAGCATGTAGCATGGAAAATAATGAGCTACAGCCAGAGAGATGCCAAAATGAAAAAAAAAGGTAATACCAAATTATGGTAATACAATGAATAGCCATACCTTGTCGACATGCTCTAGAGTGACTGCCTCAGGAACAATTCCGGTCCTGAGCCTGATTTCCACAAATCCAACACTTCCTTCCAGTGCAAAACATTCTCCTGGCTGCCCAAAACTTGGCTCCAGCATTTTGTGACTTTCACTACGACGAGGAAGAATGCTCTTAGCTTTCTTGAAAGCTCCCGAATGCTTAACCACTTTGCCACCACCAGACCCTAATGCATAATCCACCATTCCAAGACCATCTGCTGCATGCCTGGCTATCTCCATCTCCACTATCTCTTTGGCAAATATTCTTACATCGTCTAAGGTTATATCACTCCCAGTGCCATCCAAACCCTTCTTTCTCTTCAACTGAGTCAGAATCTCATCAAATTCTTTCTTGGAGACAAAACCCATGTCTCTCAGTTCAGCAAGTGACTTGTCTAATATGTCAGCCTTGCCTTCCAATGTCTTCACCTTTGTCTCTAACTTCTTGCCCTTGTCATCAAATTGCTTTGTGATGTCCCTTTTTGCTTTGCTAATCTCATCTCCTAGCTTCTTATCTAAAATGTCCAGTTGTACCTGGAGCATCCTAGTCGTCTTCTTGAACACCTCTACCTTGGATAGTCTGCTCTCCATATCAAGTGCTGTAAATGATAAATCCCCACTTTGCCATCCCCATAACACCTGCCCCATCCAAGCAAAAGCCGTAAAAAGAAGGCAAAGCTTCATCAGCACACTTAGTGCAGTTTCCCACTTGGCCTTTTCATGTTTAGTGGTACTTCTCTTTCGATGTTCAGCAGAAGGTGCCGGAGGAAATGCATCTTTTCTTGCCTCAGACGAATATTTTGGTTTGTCGATAACTGACTCTCCGCGGGTTGTATGACCAATATCCTTCTTGCTAGAAACCTTATCATCTGAGACCCCATTAACTCCACCTTCAGTAAGAAGCTCAGGTGTAGGTTTTTTCTTTGCAACAACAACTGTTCGCCGCCTAACATCTTGGCTGGAATGTGAATCCACACTTAGTGCATGGTTCCCATTTGTATTTGCGGCCGGTACTGCAGCAGTTGAAGCCATTGTTGTGCCTTAACCTACAATAGAACATAGCTAGATCACAAACTGGAAATGATGATGCAAATGGAGTAAGGCACCAGAAAATGAGTGCTATTATTACATAAAGAAATTTGGCAATAAATCTGTGCAGAGTAACATGAAGGATACAGCCAAGGAATTGATCTTATAACCAGCCTTCCCATATTTATTTTTGTTGGTAATTTATCTGTGCAGGACAATGGATGTATAATCTATCTGCAGCTAAGTGTCTATATAGTCAGCCTGAAACAAAAGGTGGTATACACATGCATAAGATGAACTGTAACAGAGATAACAGCCTTCCGATACATTTTTTTCCTTCGCAAATCCAGCAATTAAAGTTGGGCAGTGAAGAGCCAATCATAAGTAGGAAAATAATACATTATCGCGCATAAGTACAGGATATGCTGCAGATCTCGAAGAAATGGAGGAATTCATACTGTTATTTAACTAGTATAGTACTGCCATTTGCCATCACGGACCAAAATATAAAGCCAAGTAGTGAAATGTGAAGACAAGGAGTAAATTGTGGAATCGTACACAACATTTCGAAGCAAATCTCGAATTGTATATAGTTGGCACAGTAAAAGGAACAAAAACAAATAACCCAAATCAAGAAATCTCGTCCGCAACTTCCTAACGGTTCACCAAACAATATAACCCTAATTCCCCAAGTTCAAGCAATTACATCACCAGGGAAGAAGAGAAAACCCTAGACTTTCGGAAATAAGCTCTGCCCAAACCGCACGTCTGCGCCCGGACTACCACGGGTCAACTCAGGCAGAATGAAGAGGGGGAACGACCTAAATCGAGCCGTCGAACTGAGGATTAGAGGGTGACATCCATGGAGCAAACAAATCTGCCGAATAACCGGTTTAGATCTTGGTCGCTCGCTGCAGTGGCAACGGAAGATACCCGAGGAGGAAAAACCAACTCGCACGCAATCGAGCTAGGGTTCTTTGGTTCCTTACCGGCGAAGGGGGTAACCGATCCGCGCTGGTGCAGCGCCGGTGTGGTTGGCCTGCGGTGCCCCGCCGCCGTCTGCGCGGGAGGGCTGCGGGGATGAGGAGGGCAGCCTCGGCCGGGGCTGGGAACGGACGAATTTGGGGAGGGGACCGGAGGAGAAGAGAGTGGGCGAGAGGGAGAGAGGGGGGAAGAAGAGTGGCGAAACGACGGGTACGTGGAAACGGTGGAAGACGGGGAGATTTTGAAAACCGAAAGACTCACCCCACCAGGCCACCACGGAGGAATCGCATCTCAATTCTCAGACGCAACTCCCACTCCAAAAGTTCAAAGTGACGCCGCAAAAGACCAAAAGGCCCTTCACAAAATTTAACACTTAAAAAAGCCATTTAAAAGATTTTGAAAACAGGATTTAGATCTCTGTCTTAAAGATAGAACCCCCCCTCCGCCCCCTCCCACCCACGCTTCACCTCCGCCCTCACGTTTTTTTTGCGGGGCTAAAAGAAGTACTCCCTCCGTCCGGAAATATTTGTCGGAGAAATGCATAAAAATGGATGTATCTAGAACTAAAATACATCTAGATACATCCATTCCTCCGACGAGTATTTCCGGACGGAGGGAGTATATTACTCAAGAGCACAAGAATTCATCCCTACACAACTAGGGATGTTAGCACGTCTGGAGCGGAGCCAAACCACAATATGGTTCTTCGTCCTGCCAAAGTTTACTAACAGATGACTAACATTATTTTGCTCTCTAGAGATATGAGTGACACAACACTCCCTTGTACCCATAAAACTTTTAACTTTAGAAATCACCATTGCATGCTGGGAAAGATCCAGCCCACTTGCCTTGATCATCTGTACCGCCTGCAAACTGTCGCACTCCATGTTAATCGGCGTCTATGTCCACTGAAGAGCTAGGCCGAACCCTTCCATACACCCTGCAAGCTCAGCATGTGAGGGGTCCGGGCATGATCTTAGTGAGCGGCAGGTAGAGAAAATGATGTCATCGTCATGCCCACGCAAGACCATCCCCGCACCGGCACTTCCATCATCGTTGGGGGAATGACTCATCGACATTGAGCTTAGCCCACCCTTCCAAAGGCGGGCTCCACTTGCATTGCGGCTTACAGCCGGCCTTCACATGTGATAATGACTGCTCCGGCCCTCTAGTTGGATGACCATCTTCCCCTTGTCCCAGTCACCCGTCGGATATTTTTGGATGCCTAACGGTGAGATTATGTACTCTGTAGGAACTGCCGGGACACCTCCATGGGCGGCAGTATCTTGTCATGTTGGATCTCATTGCGAGCAAACCAACCCTCCACATCAACATGAGGACTCTGAGGCGGTTGCCCTCATCACACTCCGCAATGGGGTTCAAGAACTACTCCGGTCTTGTGTTACGTATTGATTTAACATCGGGTATTCGCCAGACTTGCGCCATGGCTTGCCAAAGATCAACAACCCTTTGGGCACCTGCAAAACACATGAATTGTGTCCTTCGAGACCACATAGTGGGCACACGTCAGTTAACTCCATATGGCGTTCAAATGTATTTGCCCAGGTCGCAAGTGCATTAGTAGCCACACGCCATCTGAAAACACGCACCTTTGGAGGAGCAGGGCACCTCCATAAAAATGCTCAGGCGACACGTCGCTTGTCCGGTGCCCTACTCGCCGCGACTGAAGAGGAACACAACTTGTCCTCGAGCGCCAGCCTATACACACTACATATGGTGAAGATACAAGTACATTTTGCCCCCATGCAATGAAGTCACCACACAGCCTTGGAGATGCCTTTTTTCATGATTTGTTGGACGCCAACTGGCAAAAAGAACTGCCGCAGTAGATCTGCATAGTATGCACCAGTTTCATTGCTTCTTGTGAGCTGCGTTGGGATTTCCTCGAAGAGGAGAGGATGATGTAGTACAGTAGAGATAAGTATTTTCCTCAGTTAAGAACTAAGTTTATCAACCAGTAGGAGAACCACACAGAACCTCGTTAGCAACACATGTACACACAAAAGCAAATACTTGCACCCAACGCAAACATGTTGGAAATATGCCCTAGAGGCAATAATAAAAGTATTATTATATTTCCTTGTTCATGATAATTGTCTTTTATTCATGCTATAACTGTATTATCCGGAAATCGTAATACACGTGTGAATACATAGACCACAATATGTCCCTAGTGAGCCTCTAGTTGACTAGCTCGTTGTGATCAACAGATAGTCATGGTTTCCTGGCTATGGACATTGGATGTCGTTGATAACGGGATCACATCATTAGGAGAATGATGTGATGGACAAGACCCAATCCTAAGCATAGCACAAAGATCGTGTAGTTCGTTTGCTAGAGCTTTTCCAATGTCAAGTATCTCTTCCTTAGACCATGAGATCGTGTAACTCCGGATACCGTAGGAGTGCTTTGGGTGTATCAAGCGTCATAACGTGGCGGGTGACTATAAAGGTGCACTACGGTATCTCCGAAAGTGTCATTGGGTTGACACGGATCGAGGCGGGATTTGTCACTCCGTGCAAGCGGAGAGGTATCTCTGGGCCCACTCGGTAGGACATCATCATAATGTGCACAATGTGATTAAGGGGTTGATCACGGGATGATGTGTTGCGGAACGAGTAAAGAGACTTGCCTGTAACGAGATTGAACAAGGTATCGGTATACCGACGATCGAATCTCGGGCAAGTAAAATACCGCAAGACAAAGGGAATTGAATACGGGATCGACTGAGTCCTTGACATCGTGGTTCATCCGATGAGATCATCGTGGAACATGTGGGAGCCAACATGGGTATCCAGATCCGCTGTTGGTTATTGACCGGAGAACGTCTGGTCATGTCTACATGTCTCCGAACCCGTAGGGTCTACACACTTAAGGTTCGATGGCGCTAGGGTTACAAAGGAAGTTTGTATGTGGTTACCGAATGTTGTTGAGTCCGGATGAGATCCCGGACGTCACGAGGAGTTCGGAATGGTCTGGAGGTAAAGATTTATATATGGAAGTCCTATTTTGGCCACCGGAAAATGTTGGGATTTTTCGGTATTGTACCGGAAGGTTCTAGAAGGTTCGGAGTGGGGCCCACCTGCATGGGGGACCCACATGAACGTGGTAGTGGGGAAAGGCCCACACCCCTGGTCAAGGTGCACCAAGATCCCCCTTAGAAGGAATAAGATCATATCCCGAAGGGATAAGATCAAGATCCCTAAAAAGGGGGATAACAATCGGTGGGGAAGGAAATGATGGGATTTCTTTCCTCCCACCTTGGCCAACGCCCCAATGGACTTGGAGGGCAAGAAACCAGCCCCTCCACCCCTATATAAAGTGGGGAGACGCATGGGAGCTCAACACGAAGTTCTGGCGCAGCCCTCCCCCTCTCCCAAGTACTCCTCCTCTCCTGCGGTGCTTGGCGAAGCCCTGCAGGATTGCCATGCTCCTTCACCACCACCACGCCGTCGTGCTGCTGCTGGACGGAGTCTTCCCCAACCTCTCCCTCTCACCTTGCTGGATCAAGGCATGGGAGACGTCACCGGGCTGTACGTGTGTTGAACGCGGAGGTGCCGTCCGTTCGGCACTAGGATCTCCGGTGATTTGGATCACGACGAGTACGACTCCTTCAACCCGTTCTCTTGAGCGCTTCGCTTAGCGATCTACAAGGGTATGTAGATGCACTCTCCTTCCCTCGTTGCTGGTCTCTCCATAGATAGATCTTGGTGACACGAGGAAAATTTTGAATTTCGCCTCGTTCCCCAACATGATGGCATCATGAGCTAGGTCTATTGCATAGATTCTTTGCACGAGTAGAACACAAAGTAGTTGTGGGCGTTGATGTTGTTCAATATGCTTACCGTTACTAGTCCAATCTTGTTTCGACGGTATTGTGGGATGAAGCGGCCGGACCGACCTTACGCACTCTTCGTGAGAGCGAGTTCCACCGATTGACATGCACTTGGTGCATAAGGTGGCTAGCGGGTGCGATCTCCCACTTTAGTCGAACGGATTCGATGAAAAGGGTCCTTATGAATGGTAAATAGCAATTGGCATATCACGTTGTGGTGTTGCGAGGTAAGAAACGTTCTTGCTAGAAACCCATAGCAGCCACGTAAAACATGCAAACAACAATTAGAGGACGTCTAACTTGTTTTGCGGGGTATGCTATGTGATGTGATATGGCCAAGAAGAATGTGATGAATGATATGTGATGTATGAGATTGATCATGTTCTTGTAATAGGAATCACGACTTACATGTCGATGAGTATGACAACCGCAGGAGCCATAGGAGTTGTCTTAATTTATTGTATGACATGCGTGTCATTGAACAACGCCATGTAATTACTTTACTTTATTGCTAACCGGTAGCCATAGTAGTAGAAGTAATAAGTTGGCGAGACGACTTCATGGAACACGATGATGGAGATCATGATGATGGAGATCATGGTGTCATGCGGTGACGATGATGATCATGGAGCCCAAGATGGAGATCAAAGGAGCAAAATGATATTGGCCATATCATGTCACTATTTGATTGCATGTGATGTTTATCATGTTTATGCATCTTGTTTACTTAGGACGACGGTAGTAAATAAGATGATCCTTACAAAATTTCAAGAAGTGTTCTCCCGGTGTGCACCGTTGCTACGGTTCGTCGCTTCTAAGCACCACGTGATGATCGGGTGTGATGGATTCTTACGTTCACATACAACGGGTGTAAGACAGTTTTACACAGCGAAAACACTTGGGGTTAACTTGCGAGCCTAGCATGTGCGGACATGGCCTCGGAACACGGAGACCGAAAGGTCGAGCATGAGTCGTATAGTAGATCGATCAACATCAAGATGTTCACCGATGATGACTAGTCCGTCTCACGTGATGATCGGACACGGCCTAGTTGACTTGGATCATGTAATCACTTAGATGACCAGAGGGATGTCTATCGAGTGGGAGTTCATAAAATGAACTTAATTATCCTGAACATAGTCAAAAGATCTTTGCAAATTATGTAAAGCTCGCGCTTTAGTTCCTTTGTTTAGATATGTTCCTAGAGAAAATATAGTTGAAAGTTGTGATGGCGATTATGCGGACAAGAGAAAGCTCATGTCCTTAATGCACCGCTCGATGTCTTTGAACCCCAAACGTCGTTTGTGGATGTTGCGAACATCGGACATACACGCGTTTGATAACTACGTGATAGTTCGGATAAGCGGTTTAGAATTAAGGCACCAAAGATGTTTTTGAAACATCGCGGAACATATGAGATGTTTGAGGGCTGAAATTGAAATTTCAGGCTCGTGCCACGTCAAGAGGTATGAGACCTCCGGCGATTTTCTTAGCCGACAAACTAAGGGAGGAAAGCTCAATCGTTGAGCTTGTGCTCGATTGTCTGAGTACCAAAATCACTTGAATCGAGTGGGAGTTAATCTTCCAGATGAGATAGTGATGTTTCTCCAAAGTCATTGCCACCAAGCTGCTAGAGCTACGTGATGAACTATAACATATCGGGATAGATATGATGATCCTTGAGGTATTCACGATGTTTGACACATGAAAGTAGAAATCAAGAAGGAGCATCAATTGTTGATGGTTGGTGAAACCACTAGTTTCAAGAAGGGCAAAGGGCAAGAAGGGATGCTTCATGAAGCGGCAAATCATTTGCTTGCTCTAGTGAAGAAACCCAAGGTTGAACCCAAACCGAGACTAAGTGCTTACGTAATAAGAGGAGCAGACGCTGAAGCGGAACCACCCTAGATACTTGGTAGATGAGAAGGTGGCAAGGTCGATAGAAGTATATTGGATATACATTATGTTAATGTGTACTTTACTAGTACTCCTAGTAGCACCAGGGTATTAGATACCGGTTCGGTTGCTAAGTGTTAGTAACTCGAAATAAAAGCTACGGAATAAACGGAGACTAGCTAAAGGTGAGCTGACAATATGTGTTGGAAGTGTTTCCAAGGTTGATGTGATCAAGCATCGCACGCTCCCTCTACCATCGAGATTTGGTGTTTGCGTTGAGCATAGACATGATTGGATTATGTCTATCGCAATACGGTTATTCATTTAAGGAGAATAATGGTTACTCTATTTATTTGAATAACACCTTTAATGGTCTTGCACCTAAAGGAATGGTTTATTGAATCTCGATCGTAGTGATACACATTTTCATGCCAAAAGATATAAGATAGTAATGATAGTACCACTCACTTGTGGCACTGCCATGTAAGTCATATTGGTATAAAACGCATGAAGAAGCTCCATGTTGATGGATCTTTGGACTCACTCGTTTTGAAAAGTTTGAGACATGCGAACCATGTCTATTGGTGTATATGCATGAAGAAACTCTATGCAGATGGATCGTTTGGACTCACTTGATTTTGAATCACTTGAGATATGCAAATCATACCACAGATGACGGAAAAGCCTCGGTTTCAGTAAGATGGAACAAGATAGCGACTTGTAGGAAGTAACACATTTTGATGTGTGCATTCCAATGAGTGCTGAGGCATGCAGTGAATATCGTTATGTTCTTACTTCACAGATGATTTGAGTAAATGTTGAGTATATTTACTTGATGAAACACAAGTCTGAATTATTGAATGGTTCAAGTAATTTCAGAGTGAAGTTGAAGATCATCGTGACAAGAGGATGAAATGTCTATGATATGATCATAGAGATGAGTATCTGAGTTCTGAGCTTTGTACGCAATTAAGACATTGTGGAAATTGTTTCACAATTAATACCGCCTGGAACACCATTGTTTGATGGTGTGTCCGAACATCATAGTTGCACCCAATTGGATATGGTGCGTGCCATGATGTCTCTTATCGAATTACCAACTATCGTTTATGGGTTAGGCATTAGAAACAACCACATTCACTTTAAATAGGACACCACGTAATTCCGTTGAGATGACACCGTATGAACTATGGTTTAGAGAAACCTAGTTGTCATTTCTTAAAGGTTTGGGGCTGCGACGCTTATGTGAAAAAGTTTGAGTTGATAAGCTCGAACCCAAAGCGGATAAAATGCATCTTCATAGGACACCCAAAACAGTTGGGTATACCTCCTAATTCAGATCCGAAAGCAATAGGGATTGTTTCTTGAATCGGATCCTTTCTCGAGGAAAAGTTTGTCTCGAAAAGTTGAGTGGGAGGATGGTGGAGACTTGATGAGGTTATTGAACCATCACTTCAACAAGTGTGTGTAGCAGGCACGAGGAAGTTGTTCTGTGGCACCTACACCAATTGAAGTAGAAGCTTATGATAGTGATCATGAAACTTCGGATCAAGTCACTACCGTACCTCGTAGGGTGACAAGGATGCGTACTACTTTAGAGTGGTACAGTAATCCTGTCTTGAAGGTCATGTTGCTAGATAACAATGAACCTACGAGCTGTGGAGAAGCAATGGTGGGCCCAAATTCTGACAAATGGTTAGAAGCCATGAAATCCGAGATAGGATCCATGTATCAGAACAAAGCATGGTCTTTGGTGGACTTGCCCGATGATCGGCAAGCCATTGAGATAAATGGATCTTTGAGAAGAAGACGGACGTGGACGGTAATGTCACCGACTATGAAGCTCGACTTGTGGCGAAGAGTTTTTCACAAGTTCAAAGAGTTGACTACGATGAGATTTTCTCATCCGTAGCGATGCTTAAGTCCGTCGGAATCATGTTAGCATTAGCTGCATTTATGAAATCTGGCAGATTGATGTCAAAACGAGTTTCCTTACCAGTTTCGTAAGGAAAGGTTGTATGTGATACAATAAGAAAAGTTTGTCGATCCTAAGGATGCTAAAAGGTATGCTAGCTCAATGATCCTTCTAAGGAATGGAGTAAGCATCTCGGAGTTGGAATATATACTTTGATAAGATGATCAAAGATTTTGGGTTTATACAAATTTATGAGAAACTTGTATTTCCAAAGAAGTGAGTGGGAGCACTATAGAATTTCGGTGAGTATATGTTATTGACATATTGTTGATCGAAATGATGTAGAATTCTGGAAAGCATATAGGGTTATTTCAAAAGTGTTTTCAATGGAAAACCTGGATTAAGCTACTTGAACATTAAGCATCAAGATCTATAAGATAGATCAAAATGCTTAATAGTACTTTCAAATGAGCATATACCTTAACATGATCTTGAAGGTGTTCAAGATGGATCGATCAAAGAAGGAGTTCTTGCGACATGTAAGGTATGAAGTTAAGACTTAAAGCTCGACCACGGCAGAGAGAGAGAAAGGGCGAAGGTCGCCCCTATGCTTTATACATAGGCTCTACAAGTATGCTATCTTGTGTACCGCACCGGAAGTGTGCCTTGCCATGAGTCATCAAGGGGTACAAGAATGATCCACGAATGGATCATTGAACAATGATCAAAATTGTCCTTGGAGTAATAAGGACATATTTCTCGATTATGGAGGTAATAAAGAGTTCGCCGTAAAGGATTACGTCGATGCAAGCTTTAACACCTATCCGAGCGACTCGAGCGACAAACCGGATCGTATAGTGGAGCAGCCATTTGGAATAGCTCCAAGTGGAGCGTGGAAGTAGCATTCTGAGAATGACCTAGAGATTTGCAAAGTACATACGGATCTGAAAGTTGCAGACCCGTTGACTAAAACCTCTCTCACAAGCAAAACATGATCAAACCCCAGAACTCATTGAGTCTTAATCACATGGTGATGTGAACTAGTTTAATGACACTAGTAAACTCTTTGGATGTTGGTCACATGGTGATGTGACCTGTCAATGTTAAATCACATAGCGATGTGAACTAGATTATTGACTCTAGTGCAAGTGGGAGACTGTTGGAAATATGCCCTAGAGGCAATAATAAAAGTATTATTATATTTCCTTGTTCATGATAATTGTCTTTTATTCATGCTATAACTGTATTATCCGGAAATCGTAATACGTGTGAATACATAGACCACAATATGTCCCTAGTGAGCCTCTAGTTGACTAGCTCGTTGTGATCAGCAGATAGTCATGGTTTCTGACTATGGACATTGGATGTCGTTGATAACGGGATCACATCATTAGGAGAATGATGTGATGGACAAGACAATCCTAAGCATAGCACAAAGATCGTGTAGTTCGTTTGCTAGAGCTTTTCCAATGTCAAGTATCTCTTCCTTAGACCATGAGATCGTGTAACTCCGGATACCGTAGGAGTGCTTTGGGTGTATCAAGCGTCATAACGTGGCGGGTGACTATAAAGGTGCACTACAGGTATCTCCGAAAGTGTCATTGGGTTGACACGGATCGAGGCGGGATTTGTCACTCCGTGCAAGCGGAGAGGTATCTCTGGGCCCACTCGGTAGGACATCATCATAATGTGCACAATGTGATTAAGGGGTTGATCACGGGATGATGTGTTGCGGAGCGAGTAAAGAGACTTGCCGTAACGAGATTGAACAAGGTATCGGTATACCGACGATCGAATCTCGGGCAAGTAAAATACCGCAAGACAAAGGGAATTGAATACGGGATCGGTGAGTCCTTGACATCGTGGTTCATCCGATGAGATCATCGTGGAACATGTAGGAGCCAACATGGGTATCCAGATCCGCTGTTGGTTATTGACCGGAGAACGTCTCGGTCATGTCTACATGTCTCCCGAACCCGTAGGGTCTACACATAAGGTTCGATGGCGCTAGGGTTACAAAGGAAGTTTGTATGTGGTTACGAATGTTGTTGAGTCCGGATGAGATCCCGGACGTCACGAGGAGTTCGGAATGGTGCGGAGGTAAAGATTTATATATGGGAAGTCCTATTTTGGCCACCGAGAAAATGTTGGGATTTTTCGGTATTGTCTGGGAAGGTTCTAGAAGGTTCGGAGTGGGGCCCACCTGCATGGGGGACCCACATGAACGTGGGTAGTGGGGGAAGGCCCCACACCCCTGGTCAAGGTGCACCAAGATCCCCCTTAGAAGGAATAAGATCATATCCCGAAGGATAAGATCAAGATCCCTAAAGGGGATAACAATCGATGGGGAAGGAAATGATGGGATTTCTTTCCTCCCACCTTGGCCAACGCCCCAATGGACTTGGAGGGCAAGAAACCAGCCCTCCACCCCTATATAAAGTGGGGAGACGCATGGGAGCTCAACACGAAGTTCAGCGCAGCCCTCCCCTCTCCCAAGTACTCCTCCTCTCTGCGGTGCTTGGCGAAGCCTGCAGATTGCCATGCTCCTTCACCACCACCACGCCGTCGTGCTGCTGCTGGACGGAGTCTTCCCAACCTCTACCTCTCACCTTGCTGGATCAAGGCATGGGAGGCGTCACCGGGCTGTACGTGTGTTGAGCAGCGGAGGTGCCGTCCGTTCGCACTAGGATCTCCGGTGATTTGGATCACGGCAATCGACTCCTTCAACCCCGTTCTCTTGAGCGCTTCCGCTTAGCGATCTACAAGGGTATGTAGATGCACTCTCCTTCCCCTCGTTGCTGGTCTCTCCATAGATAGATCTTGGTGACACGTAGGAAAATTTTGAATTTCTGCTACGTTCCCCAACAAAACAAGAGGGTTGTCAATCCCCTTGCCGGTTATTTGCAAGGATTAAATCTTGTAGCGGTAGATAGATAAAGTAAATTGCAAAATAAAAGAAGGAAATAAAATTGTAGTAAGGTATTTTTATGTTTTTATATATGATAAAAGTAGACCCGGGGGCCATAATATTCACTAGAGGCTTCTCTCTCGAATACATAGCATACGATGGGCAATTGATAGAAAGCACATAGTTATGGCGATATTTAAGGCAATGATCATGTATATAGGCATCACATCCGAGACAAGTAGATCGACTCCTGTTTGTATCTACTACTATTACTCCACCCATCAACCGCTATCCAGCATGCATCTAAGGTATTAAGTTAATAAAAGCAGAGTAACACATTAAACAAGATGACATGATGTAGACAAAGTAAATACAAGCAATATGAATAAACCCCATCGTTTTATCCTTAATGGCAACAATACAAATACATGTTTGTTCCCCTTCTGTCACTAGAATAGAGCACCGCAAGATTGAACCCATAACAAAGCACCTCTCCCATTGCAAGATAAATCAATCTAGTTGGCCAAATCAAACGGATAGATCAGAGAGAAATACAAAGATATAACAATCATGCATAAAGAAGTTCAGAGAAGACTCAAATATTTCTCGTGAATATTTAGATCATAAACCCACAATTCATTGAATCCCAACAAACACACCGCAAAAGAGAATTACATCAGATAGAACTCTAAGAAGATCAAGGAGAACATGGTATTGAAGATCAAGGAGAGAGAAGAAGCAATCTAGCTACTAGCTATGGACCCATAGGTCTATGGTAAACTACTCACGCATCATCAGTAGGGCAGCAAGGTTAATGTAAAAGCCCTCCGTGATCGATTCCCCCTCCGGCAGAGTACCGAAAAGAGCCTCCAGATGTGATCGCGGAAGAACAGACACTCGCGGCACAGAAAAAGTGTTTCGGGGCTCTCACTGGTATATTGGAAAATTCGAGAATTTATAGAGGCGGAAACAGGTCAAGAGGTTCCACGAGGGGCCCACGGGCTCAAGGGGCGCCCCCCTGGGGCGGGCCTAGCGAGCTTGTCGCTCCCTCGTGGCTCTTCTGGTCTTCTCCCGAACCTTCTAGGGTCTCTCTTGGTCCAGAAAAAGGTCAAAAAGTTCTGTAGTGTTTGGACTCCGTTTTGGTACTGATTTTCTGAAAAGCCAAAACAAGCAAAAAACAACAAATGGCACTAGACATTAGGTTAATACGTAGTCCAAAAAATGATATATAATTGCATATAAAACATCTAGGATTGATACGATAATAGCATGGAACAATTAAAAATTATAGATATGTTGGAGACGTACACTGGTACGTGTCAGTGCTATACAAACGATTTTTAACCCCTTTCCGCGACGGCGTTCAGGACCGTCGCCAAGTGAGTGACTGCGATAGGGGGGGTCCTTCCCATACGACCCAGAAACCATCGGCTATATGCCCTCCTGGCACAGACGCTCGACAAAATGAGGTCGTGATGCTCGGCAAAATAAGGTTGTGTGCGACCGGCGAGAGCTCAAATATGGTTATACATACAGTAGTGCCAAAAAATACAATTATACATGCGAAATCGTTTCCGGTCATAAGTACATCCCACACAGCAGTCCCTGGTAAACGTTTTCGTTCGTATGTACATTCCACACAGTCCATCCAAGGAATACATTTCTGTTAGTATGTACATCCCACACAGTTAATCCAAGAAGTACCAAACGTTTGTAATGCGCACAACATCACAAACAGTATGTAATTTCGAAGCGTGTGTGAGAAGGTGACTATCGCAAATATTTAATAAGAAAGAACTGTGTGTGATGTTGTTGTTAATCGCACACGTTTTTTCTTGGCTGATCGCGTGTGCAGTGGCGATTGATAGCGCATGTTTTTCTTGGTTGATCGTCTGTGCAGTGGAGATTGATCGCACACGTAGCGGATCCTAGAAACGTGTCTGATCTCCACGTCTATCGCAGACGTTTCGCTTTCGCCAACCATGTGCACTGTAATCCATAAATAATCCCTTATTAATCCCTAATTTAAAAATCATATGTTTTGAATTTTATAGTAGGCAATCACTTATTTCATATCCAACCATGTTTATTACAAATATAGGTTCAACCACGAATGCATAATTCGATGCACAGGTATATATAATGAAGAACTACAGAAGCACCAAGTAAAGAATGATGAACCATAGTTATACTAAAGACTGTAAAGAGAAAGGCGAAAGACATTCTGATTGCTGGAGAAGCTGAAGCGGAATGCTCATATTGTGCCCTCCTCCATGTGTAATGCGCGCACGACTCTAGGCCAACCCCTTGTGATGGATGCCCGTCCATCCTTCACTGTCTTCATTACGACTTCTCGATGCTCATTGTAGTCTGGATGAAATACTTTACCCTTCATTGCATGTCCACCAATCATGTACTTTGCAAGGTAATCTTGAGTGAACTGCTTCTGAAACCACTGCGGACGAAAAAGATTCAGACATTGTTGTCTAACAACTCATTATGGGCAGTAAAAAGAGAAGGCTGCAGAGTTTGTAGTTACCATCCTACAGCTCACTGTTGTGTTGGATAGAGCATAAACAAATAATTTGCTTACCACCATTCGTATCTTTTTGCTAAAATCCTTATCAGTTTCCTCACTTGATGCTTGTTCATGAATATCTCATTGCCCCATATGCAAAAAGGGTTGATGCGTGGATCCTTGCCAAGGGCATATATACCTACAAGCAACAAGTCAATATTATAAGCTAACAAGTGTCCATGCCTGGATCTATATGCACTACATTATGGAACGACAGGGGAGTACAAGCCGAGGGATGAAGCTAACCTCGACGGAAAATGGCGGCCACTCCCGTTGTTGTCCTGCATAAGTAGTGGAAAGGCATGATAAGTACAGCAACCTTAAATCAAACAAATATATCAAAGGTAAACAAAATCATGTCCAAATGATAGCTTGAATGTGTTGGTTTCAGCATGCTGTTAAAGCATATATAAAATGGAAGCAATGTTACCGACAGCAGGCTTAACAGCCATCAATATTGCAATTCAAACTGGTATTGTTGAAAATGAATAGAACGTAGGTAATGCTTAAACATCACTGGATAATTGTCTAAAATTGAAATAAAGGGCATGTGTTAACTACATCAGGCATTACTGGAACCAAATATAGCCGTTCAAACTGCTATTGATGCAGTCGAGCGGCACAATTCTGACTTGCACATAATGAACAACACACTGTGAATGATTGAAATAAACAGGGCGTAAATGATCAGTATAACAACCAAATATAACCATTGAAAACTGGATGGAGTCTCACTGCAACCAACCTAACAAGTAAATACAGATAAAACAGGGCATATGCTTGAAAACTGGACAAATTCTCACTGCAACCAACCCAACAAGCAAATACAGATAAACAAGACATCTGCTTGAAAACTGGACAAATGCTAAAAAAAGCAACCTAACAACCAAATATAAATAAACAAGGCATCTGCTTGATAACTAGACAAATTCTCACTGCAACCAAACTAAGAACCAAATACATATAAACAAGGCATCGGCTCGATAACTGAAAAAATGCTCACTACAACCAACCTAACAACCAAACACAGATAAACAAGGCATCTTCTCACTATAAACAACCAAATATAGCCATTCGTGAAACTGAAGTGGACAATTCATACTTAAAGATCACATAGCCCTATTGAACAATAAATTTTTGCATAACTAAAATAATTAAACACGGCACAGTTATATCACCGCAGGACAAATGCTACTACAACAAAGGGTACGGGTTGGCAAGCTAGAAAAGGTAAGATTTGCTGATAGGATGTTGCCTCACATTTCATGGACGGGATTGTCGGTGGGAAACGACACCTATGGGATCACAAGAATCCCTACTACGGTTGCGGGGCGTGGGGTTGTGAGAAGAGCAAGATTAACAGTCAGCACAAGGATCGTTTACCCAGGTTCGGGCCGCGAGGATGCGTAAAACCCTAGCATTTACCCAGGTTCGGGCCGCGAGGATGCGTAAAACCCTAGCGTTTACCCAGGTTCGGGCTGCGAGGATGCGTAAAACCCTAGTCCTGCTTGGTGGATGTATTAAGTGTTCTTGAGCTCTTGAACTAGCTACGGCGGCTGCCTGGTTCAAAAGAGACGAATCCCTCTCCAGTACGCCATGGGACTCCTTTTATAGGCGAAAGGGGCTGCCACGGTGGCATACAGGAGGTGGAAAGGCCTACAGTGCTACGAGCTTATCGCCCGTATTACAGGGCAAGACACATTTAATGCGTAGCTTAGGTGTCCCCTCACTTTATCGGAGATGGGGGCGAGGCCCGTCCCGTTCGTTGCCGCTCCTCTTCGCTTCGACACGCGCCCTGGCCAGTGATGCATGCGGCGCCATGTAGGAAGGCAAGCAGCTGAGGTGGCACGGTGGTGGAGCCTCCATGAAGATCTGTATGACACCACGCAGGTGTGTGCTGAGTTGGCCTGGAAGCTGCATGTTGACATGCAGGTGCCTGCCCAGCTGGTTGGGCTGGCAGCTGCATGTGAACGTTGGTAGGGATTTGGTTGGTGCGGGCCTGGCAATGGCCCCGCTGACGCCCTTGGCAAGGGTCTTTCCGGGCCACCCGGCAAGGGTCTTGCCGTGGCGCGCTGTCGTCCCCGGCAAGGATCTTGCCGGGGGTCTTATGGGTTTTCCTTGGCAAGGATCTTGGTGAGGATTGTTGCCCTCCAATCCTTATCTGATCTTGAATATTCTTTGTCTTCACAAAGATCTGCATGCCACCATGGAGGTGCCTCCCGACCCCTGGCCCAACGTGGTTGATGGTGTTGGAGACCGTGGGCTCGAGGGTGGCTCGCTCCGCTGATGTGGGCGGGCTGCCCCGGCAAGGGGCTTGCCGGGGCTGCTGAGGTTGCCCCCGGCAAGGGTCTTGCCGGGGGAACATGCTCCGCCCATCTGCTCTCTGTGGCCTTGGTCCTTGATGTCGCCTTGTTTGTCTCGTGCCTTCGGCTTCTCTCCGGCTCCCCTCCTTTGCTCTGCTATGTGCGGCCATGGCGCGTGGCTCAGCGCCGTGCACAAGTAAAGGGTCAAGGAGACCCTACTTTTATCGCGGCGGGACCCCGAACTGGGTCACACATAAGCGCGACACGTTGTTGGGCTAGGCCCGGAACGATGCGCGGGCAGGCAGGATGGATTTCACCGCGGTAACTGTTTCGTCCGCTGCGCTTCCCCACGACTTGTGTTGAATGCGCGAAGTGGGGGTCGCGCGCGTGCGCGTGACCGAAGCATGCTGGCGTCATCTTGTGTTGGACAGTAAAGAGGCAGCTTGCGTGTCTCTTCGAGACCGCAGGGCCTCTGCTCATTTATTGCCCTTACTTGGGAACCATCGCTCCACGCGTCCCACTGCGCCCATCTCTCGCGCCATGTTTGCTGCATGCATGATGCAGAGCAAATGACAGGCGCGCGGGATACGGGAAGTCACGCGCGCGTGGGTCGATTCCCACGCGCCTTCAATTGAGCGGGGAGGGTTGTCGACCGCCCCGCCCGTTGTCACTTCAACGGGCCGGATTGGCCGAGAGGGGCGGCCGAGCCTCGCCCCCGCCCCTTTATAAAGAGGGGAGCGGGAGGAATGGCGCCTCTCAACCCTTCGTCATCCGCTTCTCCCCATTCCTGCTTCCTCTTTCCTTCTGTCATGGCGAGGGGGCGTGGTGACGCTTCATCGGTGGCAGCGAGGGTCTCTGCTAGACAAAGCATTGCTCCTCCCCAAGAGCTCGTGGCGGCGGAGCCGGCCGTTAGAGGGAGGGGGAGGGGGCAAGGTCGATGCCGTCGTGGTGCTCAAGGGAGAGGAGGACGGGGCGGTAGATCGGCTTCGCCTCCGTCAGCAGACCCTCCCCCGGTGGAGGGCCACATCGGGGATAACCCTTATGAGTTCTTCATCAGGCTGCGCCAGCCGCCGCGCCGTCGCCTTCGCCTCCCGACCCCATTTGCGCGGGAGATGGAGCTAGATCCGCCGCAGGCGTTGCGGCTACATATGAGGGGTTGTGGGAACAGCGGCACATGGGCCGATGTCGAGTTCCCCGCCCCTCACGTCATGCATCTTCACCGAGGGTGGAAGACTTTTGCTCGCATCCACAGCTTGACGGTGGGGCTCGTTCTCTACTTGAAATTAATGGAGAACGACCTGCTCTCCGTCAAGGTCTTTGGAGATGTTGGGACTCGCTTGAAGTGCTGCGTGGAGAGCTCCTCCGACGACGGAAACACTTCCTCAGGCGAGAGTGATGAGGAGGACAGCGGGGCAGATGACGAGGACGAGTCCGACTAGGCGTCGGACGTCCCGTGCCTGG